>VDFB02211798.1:0-11913 GCA_007258455.2 Sequoia sempervirens
GTAAGCTTGTGTGTTGAGAATAATATCAAACCTAGCCTTGTGATCTCCATATGGTACTGTGTTCCATAGTCCCATGAATTTTGAGAGCACCTCATTATTTTTGGAAGTGTCTAGAATTGGTGGTCCTCGTTGGTTGTAATCAATGAGCTGAGGTTCGACTAGGTTGATTTCATGGGCTTGATTGGTTGAATAAAATGACATGGTACTAATCATCAGGAGAGAGGAATTATCGAAAAGCATAGGTAAGTCAGTTATGGCACCTTCCTCATCATCACTATTACTACAGACATTGGTTATGTCAAAGGTGAAGTTGTCTAAAGGTAGACCAGTGGATACAGGTAATTGAAGAGTAGCTACAGATTGTTGAGGAGTTTTGACCTTCTTAACTAGGGGATTTCAGCCATGTATGGTTATACTCAAAGGGTTACATCTGAGGCCAAGATTCCTCATTCGTGTCTCAGGAATGACGGGTACTAGAAGTCCATTGTCATTTTTTCCAAGCCTCTAGTTTTTGTAATAGCCCATGGCAAGGATCATTTGTAGGCCTTTATTGCTATCATCCATAGGTAGATCGGCTTCCGATCTATTGTCTTGGTACAAGAGATGGGATGGGTCCTCTTCTATTACTTCCCAGCCGAGATCTCCCTAACTTCTAAAGCTGGACAAGCTTGTTCTGAAGGTTTGGGATGAGGAAGCATCATTTAATTGTGGTCGTCCTCATGACCTAGGAGATTGCGGTAACTCCCCTACCACAAAAGAATTTTTTGTAATTTTATAGTGTCCACACCCATTTTCCTAGATAATGACCTTGATATCAGAGATGTCAGGTGTCTTTGTCACAAAAGTGGAGGCGAGAGTAGTTGGATCAATGTATGGAGTTGAGGGGCCCTCATCATTCTTAGGCACTTGGGGGATTTTGTAATATTTTGCTTCTAGGCTCTTGCAGTAAGAAAAGGGTTCAGGATCCCCATGGATAGTGACCTCTTGGCCTTGGTATGTGAACTTGACACATTGGTGGCATGTTGATGCCACTACTTGCATCCCATGGATCCATAGACACCCCAAGAGAATGTTGTAAGAAAAATTGAGGTTGAGGACCTGACAGGTGGTTTCCATAATTGTTGGCCCTACTTGAATAGGGAGTTGGATGGTTCCCTGAGACACTCTTTCTTGATCATTGTAAGCACTGATTGTGATTCCTTTTCCTTTTTTCAATGGAATCCTCTAAGATTCCTAGGTTCTTTATGAGCTTGAGGGAATAGATGTTTAAACCTGCACCTACATCCACCAAGACTCTCTTAACTTTGTTCTTATGCACTAGGACCCTCAGATGGAGTGTGCGATTGTGAGATGGTTGGGTGGGAAAGTCTTGATCAGAGAATGTAAGAATATTTGGGGTAATGATGTTTCCAACCATAGCTTGGAATTGTTCAACATCAAGATACACAAAGATGGTGGATGAAGCCAATGCTTCCTCAAGGGTCTTTCTCTGGGCTAATGAAATCTTCAGCAACTCCATGATGGAGATCTGAGTTGGGGTTCTTTTCAACTAGTCAAGGACATTATAGCCACTAGGAATGGATTCCGGGTTGGAAGTGGGTGCCCTAGGAGGCTAAGATGACCCTACAATGGTGATTTCTCCATCTCTTGTGGTGACTCCATAATCAGCTTGGGCTCCTTTGATGGTGAAAATAGCGCAATACTCATCTATGGATGTGACGACATGCTCGTATACATGATTCAAAATTTTGAAGATACCCTTTCCTTTATCATTGTTATTGTTCCCTTTGTTGTTATGATTGGGAATTGAATTTGTGTAGATCTTGAGATTTTGATTTCCCGCTAGTTGTTCCACATTTATGATTTTATTTTCAATGAGGTCTTGGATCAATTTTTTTAACCTCATGCAACTAGCAGTCGCATATCCCTTGTTTTTGTGGAAATCACAAAGGTGATTTTCATTGTACCATAGTTATTTACCCAAGGGTTCTTGATAGTTATCATAGGTGGGGATTGTGATGATATTTTCCTCCATCAGTCTCTTCATGATGGATTTAGATGATTCCCTAAGGGTTATGTACTTCCACTTGGGGGAGTTTTTTTTCACTGGGGTGCCCCCCTTTGATCATTCACATTGTTGACTATTTGATGGCTCGGCTGCTAAGTCATAGTGTTAGCTTGACGATTGTTCTGATTGTTTTTTTAGGGTTGTTACTGGCGTGTTGGTGTGTTTTTTTTAGGAGCATTGATGACAACTTTGGCATCGACAACACCATCATTGGTAATGTTTTTGGTTTTCACCCATGTGTGAGGTTTTTCGTTATAGTTGGTGGATGGGTGATTGTTTTGTTTTTTAGGATACATGGGTGTCCCTCTTTGTGCAATAAGGGCTTATTCAATGTTAAGTGCCTTGGAGATCAATTGGTCGTATGTGGTGATACCTTGCACCTTGAGATGGAATGCCAAGGTTCCCTCCAAATTGGAGATGATGGTGCAAACTTGTTATTTTGGCATGACCCATTTGCTCCTATTGGCCTTGGATCACCATTGTTGTAGGAAAGAAGAAAATGATTCATTTTTACCTTGTTTAAGAGCTAATAGTTCATCTAGACTGACATCCATACCGATATTGAATGCATAATTTTTTATGAATGCATCTACTATCTCTTGAAAAATTTTGATGCCAAGAGGAAGGAAAGAGAACCACTCCATGGTGTGGCTAGCCAAACTTCTAGGAAATAGCTACATCAAATATGTATCGTCATATGTGACTTCCATGCAATGTACTTGGAATTCCCTGATGTGATCTTCAGGGTTTCCCATCCCATGGTATTTATCAAATTTGGGGATCTCAAATCCCTTTGGGAATGGTTTCATTTCAAGAATTCTATCAAACAGATAGGCACACAAGCTGTTGGGTGTCTTTGTGGTTTTACTTGACTAAAGATCAAGCACTTGTTGTGAGAGAAACTTAATCTATGTTGTTATGTCATCTTGTGGATCAGGGGGTGGAATGAAGGTGTTCTGTGGTGGTTCAATTGTTGGAGCGATGGATAGACTGATTGGTGTGTTGGTGGATGGTGTTTGCATGTTTTACTACACCAAGTATGCTTGTAATTTTTTTTGTACAAACAATCCTTGTTGTTTGTCTTGTTGTCATTGCACTAATAATGCTTATTGTTGAGCTTGTTGTCACTGTTGTGCTAATAATTCCTGTTGTTGAGCTTGTTGTTGTGCACTAATAATTTGACTAAGTGTAGGGAGAAGGATGCATCAACCCACACCTAACCAAACAAAATGATTTGATGATAATTTAACTAAGAATATGGAGAAGGATACATCTTCATATACTTAGCCAAATAAAATGTTTTGATGTTTTGATTCAAGGATTTTGATTGATGGATTTTCCAAAAAAAGTCTAGCATAAAGGATGGTTTCAAGATTTTCAATAGTTGTTGATCAGATGATTTTGATTGATGTTTGAAAGATGGATGAAGGTTGACTTTGATCCTATGTGTACCTAAAATTATTCTTGTTTACAAGTTCTCAGTTTTGAAGAACATACTTTACTCTAAACAAGATGCTCAAATTGTTGACAAAAGTCTCAGATTCTAAAAATAATAAAATGAGTACAAATTGGGATTGTTTCTTGAAGATCTTCTATTAAAGTTGAAAAGAAATATTTGTCTAAATTCGTAGAGTGTTGAGAGGCGCTTTTAATGAGCTTTTGGACTAAGATATTTTGACTTTGGTTTCTCGATTTTAATTTTGCTTGAAATCATTTGAGACACATGTGTGGGGTTCAATTGTTCTTAGCTTTGCTTAATGACTTCCTTTTACCACAAACAATTCTTGATTATGTTTTCAAACTAAATTTCCAATGTCTTAAATTCTTATCATCCCACAAAGTGTATTATGTGGAAATTAAGGAAATCAAGGCAAAGGTTTCCTATTGTTGACTTTAGCAAGAAAATTGAGATATAAATTCAAATGCTTAGAAACTTCTAAGGATAGAATCCCTAGGACAAGCAATAGCGATTAAATTTTGTCAAAGATATTTTCTTCCTAAAGGGTTTGAAATTTGATGATAATGTTGAACATTTGTTTTCCCAATGTTTATGATCAAGCAAAGTGTTTTGTTTCCAAGAACATGCACAACCCTATGGATATTTGAGACAATATTTGTTGAGTCCCCACTTGGACAAGTCCATCTATGGATACTTTTAACGAATGGTTAGATGCTTGACCAAAAAAGATCCCCCTTACAATGTACTCACTTCTTGGGTTAGTCAAGCATCAGTACCCATAAATCTCCCATGGCATACTTTTCATTTCTACTAAAAGCTATAAAATTGTGGAGCGGCTTTAGAATGACCATTCTTGCACCAACAAATAGATATGGATTTTGGCCTTTTTAAAGAAGGGGTTTTAATGTGGGAATTCAGTTCATGGGGGACCATCCATGCAACAATAGACCATTGCTACCCTTCTCATTGGAATAATCCTCATGATACTTTCCTTTCGTCAAGTACCCACACTTATATACTGGTTGGAAGTCACTTCGCTTTAGCGTGTTCCTGGTTGGGTCATTCCCTTGGGTGATTACTTTTTCCCACAAGGAAAGACCTCTAAGATAACACAAAAGCAAGCAAACACATCTGTAGTTTGATCGATCTTTGTTGAGAAAAAAAGAGAGAACACACGCAATATGTTCCACTCACATTGGCAAGATTTGTTCAATTTTAGGATCCAAATTGAAGTGTTCGGGTAATCACTTACACAAATTAATGTCACCAAAAACCCTTTTGATTCTCAAGATCGTCATGAGGTGCGAGAGAAGCGCATACGTCTTTTTTATGGTATTATTTTGGGTAAGTGATTACAAAAAAAAGATGCACATGTTCATTTTAAATCCTCAAAGCAATGATTTGATTCTTTTAAAAGCACCAAAACGAAAGATGAAAGTTGCTTTGTTCAATTGTTAACTTTAAACAAAATCTAATAAGTTTTCCTAAAGTTCATTTTAAGCCCTTTGTAACAAAGATGAAAGCTTTTGTAGTGTTCTTTTTAGAGCCCAAAAATGAGTGAGTATGTGTAAAATAGAAAATGATAGCAAAAAATGGAAGCTCTAAGCATTTAAAAATGCTTTGTCAATTTCAAGTTCAATGATCAATTTTCTAACTCTAATTTTCTTGTTCTTGCTCAATTCCAGTGCTCAATTCCAATGTCAACCTATAATCAACACAAAGCTATCAGAGATAAGATAACCCACAAAATCTTTTACACATCAATGTGTTTAAACATAAGTTGAAAATTAACAGTAAAAACAATTATACTGAAAATTAAAAAAGAGAAAAAAACAACCCACAACTTCTACCCTTTAAATGCCATACTACCAATGGCTTGTACATATAGCTAAAAGATATTAAAATATAAAAATCTAGGTTTTGACTCCAAACTAAAAAAATGATAATCAATAACAATGATTCCAAATTTTTGACACCAATTCCAAATCTCTGCTTAATAGCATTCAATAACCATGACTCCAAATCTGTTGAAATTCATAATATAAGCCTGCACCAAGAAACAAGAAGCTCTTGAGATTAGTGTTTCAAATTTCCATTCTTTTAATGGTAACTCTATGTGGTAGCTGAGCACATCTAACAATGGTAGTTCTCCAATAAACTATAAAATTAAATGAGAAGCAAGACTACATAACTAATCAAGACTAGAGCATTAGAATTGGAGCATTGAAATGATTTGTATATTTTTATACTAAGCTAAACACATCGCTTCCTATTTAATGAAGCAGTTGATATTAAATAGAAACAAAGAAAAGTTCTGATTCTGAGGTTTGTGAAATCTTGATATCAAACTTGTCAACAGATTTGGACACTAAATGCTTTTTTTTTAAATATTTTCTTGAAACTTGATAGGTGGAAATAACAGTAGGAAATTGTGAAGAACAAATACAAGTGATCAATTCATTTTAATGGTGCAACAAGACTTCAAACTCAACGTATTAATTCCCATCATTTCACTATACCTACTTTTTTTTTTTTTTTTGTCAGGTTGATGCATGGATTTCTAGACCATTCATGCGGTCCATATCAATGAAACATTAATACGTGTATGGGAAACAAGGGAGAAGGTATTAAATGCACACATGTCCCCCAAATCTATGTGTTAGGAGTTTTTTTTGGTGTTTTTCCAAACAAAAAATTAGAAGAAAACTTAAAAGTGTTGTGGATGACAGCTAGAAAACCAGCCAATCAATGTGCTCCTCACCCTACCAAACATGCGCTCATAGATAATGGTCCCTACCCAATACACTTGCAAATGTCACATGCTTTAAATTTTTTGTCACAAAGAAATAGAAGCATCGTAAAGAATGTTTGATTTCTACAGATGGATAGAAAAGGTGCATGAACTTCCTGACAATGTGTATACAAGGCATATGAACTAACCGACAAAGGAAAAGAAAAGGTGTGTGAAATTATTGGCAGTGAGGCATAGATCACAAGGTGTATGAACTAACTGACAGAATCACTCGAAGAGATGTGAAAACTCATGTGCTACCCTTGATTACATACAATCAATGCTTTATGCTCACAATATCTATGCACTATGTTTGAATATAATGTGCTACCCAACTCTTATTAATATAAGTGATTAATTTCATAGCATGTTTAAATGCATTGAGACCCTGATATATATGTATGCATAATGGGTAAGCATAGAGAAGGCATGTGAATTGTTGGACAAAATTCCTCTCAGAAAATATTAGAATGCAGTTGTTACAGGATATGCACCAAATGGATTTGTTGAAAGGCTTTAGAAATGTTCCAACAAATGCATATACCTAGTGTGTAAAAAAAATAAAAATCTCAAGCTAATGAAATCAAAATCATAAACAGGGCACGTTAGTTCTTTTGAAATTTTCTAGCAAATGAAATCGAGTGCTAAGGAATTCAATCTGAATCAAAATGCTAAAATTGAAATCTAATGAATTGAAGTCTAATACTTAAACTATCGTAGGTTCTTGCCCTCCTTCTAGCTCCAGATGTAAGCACCTAATCTAAAACAAAGCTTCAAAATCAACACATATTATTATGGGTTGGTTTAAAAAAAAGCAAACTAAATACTCATATGAAATTTTAAACCATGCTAAACATTGCCAACAAAATAATGATATATCAAAGAGATTAATCGAAAGTGAATGGAGCATACTCAAACCTATTCCATAGTGGATTGGTGTCACTTTGATATGAAAAGTGTGCCTTTCCCAACCCTTTGACAAGCCAAATGATGAAGATGCTATGAACTCAAGTGAAAATAATGGACTTATGCATAAGAGTGTGGATTCAAAATGCATAACTTGTGGATCCAAAATGAGAAGAAAAGCCTCTTATTTATAGATGAGATTGAGAGAAGGAGAGGTAAAATGGATGAATGTGGGACTAATCTTGAGCCAATGACAAGATGTGAGAGGATGAAGGTTGAGCAAATTTAGGTCATTGTGCATGATAAATGCTATTAGGTGGAAATTCAAATTTGAAAGTTGGCTTGTTGGAGGGAGAAAAGAATGACTTAAATGCCACTTGGTTCAATGCACAACAACATGGAAGATGAGTTAATTTATGCTTTGCTGGAAGGACAAATCCCATTTGGAGGGATTTTAAAATTTGGAAGAATAGTCTCCTTTTTATGCCATGTTAAGAGAAAATAGAGATTTAATAAATCAATTAAATTTATTTTCATGTGCAAGTGGCAAAATTTAAGGGATTGGAGTGATTAGGATTAGGATTAGGATTAATCATGGTTTGATTAATTTAAGTGAATATTAGGTGATTTTTACTTTTGACTTAGATTTTAGGATTAAAATAAATCAAAATGAGAAGAAAATGATTTTAGATTTAATTAAATAAAGATTTGATTTATTTAATCAAAGAGGATGATGTTAGTGTTAAATCAAATAAAGATGAATTTATTTAATTTAAATAGATGAATTTAGAGATAATTAAATAAAATGAATTATTTAATTAAAAGAGGGATGTTAGGATTTGATTAAATAAAATTGATTTATTTAATCAAAGAAGTATGTGAGGATCAAATTAAATAAAGTTGATTTATTTAATTAAAGGAGGAATTTAATCAAATAAATTGCTTTATTTGATTAACAAAATAATTTGATGTTAATTAGTTAGATTTAGATGCATGATGTTGATTTTACATGTCTACATATACTGATGAACAAATTCCTATGGATAATATGGTTGGATTGATCTAAATTCAATCTCATAATAGCCAAACTAAAATACTTCTTGACATTGTTTTCTCATCAAAAGATATAATCAAAAAGGCACCTAATGGTCCTCTTTACATAGCTAGTTGAATCAACGTCAAGCCCATTAATGGGATATTAATTAATCTCATATGTGGAGAGAATGTTATCATTGAATAATTATTTCTTGTGCATGAACTCTATCAAGATATATATGAAGAACCAAAAGCATGGATAAAAATGCATAATAGTTTTACTTGCTCTATGAGAGGTTCAATTATCCTTCCTTTAAAAGTTGGAATGAAATAATTAGATTTCCCATTCTCCATCATTCTGTTGTCGGATCAATTCCATGTGAAGCTTGGTTATCCATGGCTATACTCCATGTAATTCGTCTCGTCGGTTGTGCATAAATTTTTAAGGTTTCCCTTTGGAAATGATATCTTTATTGTACACCATAGTGGCTTTAATCTAGTTTCTTCCCATGGGAATTTTTCATTGGATTTCTTTTGCACTGAGCCCATTGAACCTATTAAACCTCATGAATATTTATTTTTCAAATCCTATCAAAAGTTTAAGGAAAAATACATAGAAAAATTATCCCTTTGAAACATGCCTCAACCCATGATTGAGCCTCCTATCCTTGAAAAAACCATGATTGAACCAAAAACTATTCCAAGTAACCAAGACCAACAAAGATAAATCCTTTTCCTATATCCTATAAATTACCAAGAGACAACCAAAAAAATCCCATCGTGCCTCCTAAGATAAAACAAGTTTACAAAGCTAAAGAGAAAGTGGTTGAACAACCTCCCATGGTTCCTTTATTTCCTCCTCTAAGGGAAGAAAAGAAACTTATGGTTGATAAAATAACTCCTACACAAACACAACTTCAAAATCATATCAAAATAAATATAAATGCTAGAGAGTGTAGGCATAGACTTCGTGCTATTTCTCAAAGGATAAACAAAGAGAACAATAAACAAAATCAATATCTAAACTCTAGTGTAGCGATACATGAGTCTCCCTCTTCGCCACAACAAAAATATCCTATATCACAACCACAATAGAGACTAGAAACTTCTTTAGACATTATCATTCGACCTCCCATTGTGATTAACTTGGACGATGAACATGAGATTGCTAAAATTGATGAAGAAGTGCATAATGAATTGAATTTATTATTTTCTTCTTCCATGAGCTTAGGCAATAACAACTGTGATGATCCTCTTAAAAAGAGGGACTCACCACATGTTGAACTTGGTGATTCTCCTAGTACAACACTTTTTGTTGTCCCTTTGGCTAGTTTTCTTCCTTCCCCATACGATGAACATGATTGTGATGTGGATGACCTGTTATAGGTTGACTCGCATTTTCCTTACTAGTCTTGTCTTTGTTTTCTTTTTCATGTTATGTGTGTGATTGTATGTGCATAATATGATCTCCCGTACTATTTTATTTGATGTACCTCTCTATTTGTCATATTCCTCTATTTGTATTTACATTCTTCTATATGTCATAAATCTTTATCTTTTCTTTGTCTTCTATAATTTTCCTTTTAGGGATGATGCAAGGCATCGAGAAATTTAAGTCTCTTCCATGTTGACCCAAAATATTATTCTTTATCTTTTCTTTGTCTTGTGTTTTCCTTTTGGTGATGGTGTAAGGCATCGTGACATTTAGGTCTCTTCCATGTTGACCCAAAACCTTTTTTTTTCATTCTCTTTCTATCATTCTTCCCGTTCCATGAGTATTTGGAGAATGATGATGTTTCTGAGATCTCTAAAAGCATTGCAGCAAAGACATACTAACCCCAAATCAGTGGATCCCTTATGTGTTATGTTGGGACTTCATTGTGGGGGAAACCCATTTTTCATGGTGTAGCTTTATTTGGAATCATATGACTTGCCATAGGGCTTTCCAAATAATTTCTCATGTCCTCTTTATTTTTAGCATTTATCATTCTCACAGCATGGTTTTTAGCAATTTCTTTAAAGTGGGGGCATACATTGGCATTATTCTTTTGCATCTTACAACTTATGTTTCATTGTGTGGTCCTCTTACTTGTTGCAATACATCTTTCTCTTGGTGATGAAATTCGGCATGATATCCTTCAAGAGTGTGATCTCTCTTAGCTTATTATATTCCTCTTAGTGGAAATTCCAAGTGATGTGCATTCCCTAAGTTGTGAATCTTCTATTCTCCAATTGGTCCTCTCTTGGAGACATTAGGCATGATGTTCTCGAGGTTGAGACCTTACATGAACTAAGGAAAACCCCTTTAAACATACCTTACACTATTTCACATTTATAATAACAGTTGTATGGCCATATTGCATAACACACTTTGCTTGCCTATGGAGCCATCCTGTTGGTTCATAGACCTATTAGCATACAATTTTTTTCTTTCCTTATGGATCTTGTTGTTCATGGTGTGTGGCGCCTTATCAAATTTATCAAGAGATATAGCTTCGGTATAGTTAGTACATATGGGAGTTGACCATAGGCATGAATTTCCCATAGCCACTTGCTTGTTTGTGTGGACACATATCGACCGTGTGTGTATGTGTCTCACTAGGGGCTCACCTAGTGGATAATGGATTCCACTAGCCCATCTGGGCATTTTTTTTTTTCATAGTAGACATCGTGTTCCACTTGTAAACATTTTTTTTGACAAATAGCATAGACTTGGTCCACATTGTGTTGGAAAGACTCTCAAGGCTTGATCCACCCTTTGTTTTTCTTTTTCTTTATTCTTTATGTCTTTGACAGTGTATGCTTGTACCTTGTTGTTGCTTCATACATCATTCACATGCATTTTATTTTGTGCCTATGTTGGTCTGCCATAGGATCTCGATCTTAGGGGCTTGATCATCCTTCTTGATCATTGTCATCCTAACTCACTAGCATCGGTACACTTGGACCCCTCTTGATGTGAATTTGTTTACTTTAGTGTGAGTTTGATGCAAGGTCATCCTCTCACTAAAGTGGGGTTTAAATGTGGTGTCAAAAAATATATCCCTTTACATTTTCATGCTTTTTTGGGCCCTCCCTACTAAAATTTGGCTTTTTATGTCTAAATCAGTCCTATTTTGCATCCACAAACCTAATTAAATGCATTTTCATAAGGATAATCTTGAAAACTAATAAAGGAAAAATCACAATTCAATGTTTTTGGTTGTGTTCTAGATCTAGGGATTTGGGACTCATACACCCCTTTGGGAATATGGGTCCCAACTAGGTCTTGGAACCTGATTTCAAATGTTACATTGAACTTAACACTTCTTAAGATCTATGTCCCAAGTTTAATCCATTGGGACTCATATGCCCAACTTGGTGTATGAGTCACACTTTAACCTGGACCTATTTTAATTCAAATTCTTGGTGGTATTTTATTATCCTAGATCTGATGTCATCTTGTAGTGTTGTAATCTCAAGAAATTTGACATAAACAAGTATAATTACAAGGTTATTTCACACAATTTCTCCTAGCAATTTTGAGTTCAAGCATCCTAGAAAATTCAAATGATCTTATGAGCATTCAAGTGAGAATTTTCCAAGAGCATTCAAGAGAAATTCAACAAGAATTTGGAGCTACATTCAATATTCAAGCATCATGTCAAATTCTTC
>VDFB02211799.1:0-26114 GCA_007258455.2 Sequoia sempervirens
TCACACCCAAACATGTTGAATCACTCACGGGCTATGTTCAATCGACTCAATTCCTTATGGGTCGAAAGTGCAAAAGGGTGGTAATCTTTAACGGGCTATTACTCGAAAACTATGATGCTTACAAACTCTTTGTCTGAGCCTATGGGATTGTGTTGGGGCCCTCTACAATAACCCCTCTCATTTTTTGTTATCTTGGAGTTGTTTTCCCATGGTGTCTAGTTTTCACTTAATGGAAAAAGTGTCAAATGCAAGCAATGTAAATTTGCTTATGTTGTGAAGATTATGTATCTTTTACTTAATTGAGTTGTTCCTTATTCAATCAAAATATTAAATATGCTAGAATCTTTTTTATGGAAACATTTCATGGAATACCAATTGAAAATGTGTTTTGCTTTTAGATAAAGAATTTCATGGAACTCTTTGCATTAAACTGAATTGAGATATGTAAGAACAAAGGACCATTAGGAAATACATTGCTTAATGATCTTAAATAAGCCTTCTCTCCCATTGCAATTTTGGGTGGATTATTACTTTCAAAGTATTGGGAATGCTTTGCCTATTTTCTAGTTGGAAGTTGCCATTCTATAAGGCTTATCTCTTGATATATTTTATACTCATTCTTAACCAATTATCAATTTAATAAAAAGTGCATTTATTTATAGTTAGTCATTTATTTTCAATTCAAGTGTAATTTTGAAATTTGTAACTCTACTAGTATTCCTATAAATATTGAATTTGTTTAGCATCAATCAATAAATATTTAAGACAAACCATGAAGGATACCAATGATCAATGCTATGGCTAACCAATTGATAAGTATACATGCGAATAAGTCAAGCATACATGTGAAGAAGGGAAGCAAAAGTACTCAAAAACACATAATCCTTGAAGCATACACATGAATACATAGTATATACAAATTAATACAAAGTATATGCATGAATACAAGGTATCGCATGAAAATATGTAGAGTCACTTAGTATACATTGGAATACACATAAGTCACAGAAGTATACACATAAGTTGTAAAGTATACACTTGAATACACGTAACTCATATCTATTGAACCATGGATTTATAATGAAAATATGGACACCGTCGATAAAAAAGATTTGTATTAACCAAGTAGCCATGTAGGCATGCATCAATATATTTCGATATAAGTATAAAATATATATAAAATAGCCATATAGGCTTACGAGAATGCCATATAGGCATACAACGTCAAATATATCCAATACAAAATATGTACAAAAATGTCATATAGGCATACAACAAAGGGCTCTAGAATCAAAATCAATTGCTTTGCATCCTCTCAAAATAAATTCTTTCCCTTTACTTGTCGGTCGACTGGTGATAGGTCTATCACTTGTTTATTCTGAGGTTGAGGAGTGCTCCTAGTGCTCCTCCTAGGGTTTAGACATTAATATTTAGAAATTACATTATAAAAAATGATATATTTAAAAAAATAATCACTTACCACCAATAGACGATCTCTCTCCTCGAGGGAAATATTTGCATGCCCATGCTATGGAATGCTGAAGCCCTGTAGAAATCATCCAAAGAGAAATTAAACTACGAATCAATAATGGTTTTATTTTTCACTAACTAAGAGCTATAACAACGAATGTAAATTGAAATTTAGTAATCTGCCTCATACTTCCTCCGTGAGAGCCATCGAGGAGTCTATAGCAGATGAAATACCGAGCTACATTTCCTTATGAACATTTGGAGGTGTATCCACTTCCAACACCTGAAAATAAAACATCAAATTATTCAATCACAAAAAATACAATAGCAATCCACGTCATGCCTTATAATGTATGAGATAATGAACAAAATTTTGAGTACTTATTAAACTATATATTTCTAACTATCATGCTTACTATTTTCTCTATCCATAGCTTGTTCGAAAGCACCTATTTTTAGGATTTTACTTGGATAGCAACAAGGCGGTGAACCATTTGATAAAATGCTTTCGTAGACATGTACGATAATTGTGTTATCATAGAGAAGGCAATGAACTATTTGAAAAATGCCTCAAAAAATGGGGTCCCATGGTGATGGAATGCCATTAAAAACAAATGCCACAAATGTGTCATGGCATTCTATCACCATAAGACCGCATTTCTTTGAGGCACTTTTTCAAATAGTTCATTTCCTTCTCTATGGTATTATGCTAGGATGGGGTGGATGGTATAGTGTGGTCTTGGTTATGAGATGGAGGGTGATCATGACATGAAGAGGGATGGGTGGGGACATGAACAAGTGGAATAAAAGGTGGAAGGTTCCATGGATTGGTAAATTGAGGATGAGGACCTTGAAAAGAATTTGGAGGGGAATTTTGGCTAAGGGTTGGTTTCTATTCTTCAAGCAGTGAGTTGTTTGAAAAAAATTCCTCAAAGAAATGTGGTCTCATGGTGATGGAATGGTAAATTGAGGATGAGGATGAGGACCTTCAAAAGAATTTGGAGGGAAATTTTGGCTAAAGGGTTGGTTTCTATTCTTCAAATAGTGAGTTGTTTGAAAAAATTCCTCAAAGAAATGTGGTCTCATGCTGATGGAATGGCATTCCATCACCATGAGACCACATTTCTTCAAGGAATTTTTTCAAACTACTCACTGCCTTGACTATGATATTGCTTACTATTATGCTTTGATAGATTTTTTCCAAGCATCCATAGTTTGTTGGAAAGCACCTATTTTAGGCTTTTAGCCATAGGAAGGAAGTGATTAGTTTGATAAAATGCTTTGGTATACATGTATGGAAAATGGGGTAGCATAGAAAAGGTGGTGAGTTGTTTGAAAATTTCCTCGAAGAAATGCGGTCTCATGGTGATGGAATGGCATTCCATCACCATGAGACCGCATTTCTTTAAGGCATTTTTTCAAACTACTCACTTCCTTGTCTATGCTAGTGCTTAATATTAAGCTTTGATATTTTTTTCCAAGCATCCATAGTTTGTTGGAAAGCACCTTTTTTAGGCTTTTATCCATAGCATCAAGGAAATGAACTATTTGATAAAATGCTTTGGTAGACATGTATGGAAAATGTGGTAACATAGAAAAGGCAATGAGCTGTTTGAAAAAATCCTTCGAAGAAATTGGGTCTCATGGTGATGGACATCACCATGAGACCACATTTCTTTGAGGCATTTTTTCAAACAACTCATTTCCTTGTCTATGATATTGCTTACTATTATTCTTTCATATATTTCTTCCAAGCATCCGTAGCATATACAAGGTAGTGAATTGTTTGAAAAGATGCCTCAATAAAAAGTGGTCTCATGGAATGCCATAACAAGAAAATGCAATTGGAAGCTGCTCCTACTTATTACTTATGCTATGTGAAGTAATTGCATCACTGCTTATGTTGACTTTCTAAACAAATATATTGTAATTAAAAAAAATTCATCTATCAACATCTAGTTATTAGTTATGGAATGTGAAATAATGCTTTGATTTTGAAAGATGTGAAATGCAATGTAATCAATGATATGAATATAAACTACACAAATCTATTAAGTACAATTCATTACTTAAACTCTTTATTCTAATACCTGCATGTAGGTTTGTCTAAATCCACTAGCACTGGGAGGTGTTCCCACAAAACCTCCAATATTAGCCTATTCAATGTATCCAAAATTAGATATTAGAATACCATTCATATAACAATGCTATTATTATGTAATAAATTTATAATTTTTTACTAGTTATATACCTCAACTGTAGATGCAATGGAGTAATAAGCAGGTGTAGGGCCGGTGTATCCAGTATCAACACTATGACCCTAAAATTTTATTAAAATCATAAAACTAAATTAGTTAATCTTGCATTTCAAAATTGAAATTAAATAAATTAAATTCAATCAACATGCTAACATTTACCTGAGTATTGATGCCACAAGCCTCATTCAAAATGCCAGTTTCCCTCGCCATCTCCATAGCTGCAAACATATCATGTGTAGCAGCCTCTTGAGTGTTAGTGGGGTCATATGAACAAGTCACCCTGCAAGCCTGACACAAATGGGATAAAATCCCACCACTAGAAGTCTCCCCTAGATGGAATTGTAGTATAGGGATAGCATGTTGGATGACACTCTAGGTCAAAGAGTTGATGAACGACAAAGTGTCTACCTCGGCACTCTCCTTCGCGATGGAAGGGATAATGATGTGCTCAAGAGGCGCCCTAGCGAGAGGTTGTCTCACTTACTGCCTAGGATCATGTTGTGCACCGGGTCTATCTTGAGCCGATCCCCCACCTCTCCCCTAGAATTCCCTCATATCAAAATAATTCGATATTTTATTCATAATGAACTCACAGTATAGTTTTCTCAAGAAATATTGTGGGACTTCACAATTGTTGCATGGTGGGTAATCAAAAACTATGTACCACCTATCCCAAAAAAGGTTCCTAATCTATTGGTGGTGGCACCAATGGATACGAAACCTCTTCGCATTGAGGCTAAGATTTTTATTTGTGTGTGGGTCGGTGAATAATGTGCACAAATCTATTTTTTTAATTTTTAGATCTTTTACATCTTTATATGATAATTTATCTTCGTAAAAATTCCTAGCCGCATGCCTCCTATCTTTCCAACCACTTAATTGTTTGTTGATTGCATCTACATATTTTAACATTTCTTTAATTGAGTTTGCAATTGTTTTTCTTTCCGTGGTTGAACCGTTTGGATCGTTCAACCTTGCATGATTAACTCCTTAATTTATTTGTTATTGTTTTCAATTTCACTCATTAAATTTTGTTGAGTGTCAGGAGGATGTTGAGGGATTGGTGGAGGAGATTGTTGTTGTGGTTGTCGAACTTGATGATTTTGTTCGTATTTTTGTTGCTCTGCTTGTTGAGGATTTTCAGGAGGGTTTGCAAGTTCATTATCATCTCCTACAAATTCAACAAATAAATGTCAAAAACAACCTAAAACTAACAAATTCACAACAAAAAACAAACAATCCTTACCTCTTCAACCTCCCTATTGACGTGGCAGCATCCTAGTGATGAAAAAGAAACAATTTGATGAAAAACTTGCAAGATTCACTCCTCCCAGAACGCGAGCACACAAAAGAAGGGCTTTTGGCCGCTGGAAGAAAAAAAATAGTCACAAAGCAAATGAGCTCGATTTCCTTTTTTTTTGCATTTAATTGCTCATAATGTGAGCACGTTATTCCACACTCACATTATAACACGAGCACAGAATAGGCTTTATGACTGTTTTAAAAATTTTGCCACAATTTGGCCCCCCATCTTTTTGCACCCACCCATTATCTTCATACAAAATATACAAGAATTAACCGTAATCTCCTAGGTAAAAGAAAAAAGTTGTGTCACACTTTTGGCCAAATAAATAGTTTCGAGCAAAATATTTTTGACCAAAAAAGTTTCAGCCAAATAGGTTTCGATCGAAACCACGTGGCCTATACATGGCACACAGGGTTTCAACCAAAACTTTTAAAAAATAAAAATACCCTTTTGTAGAGTTTGGAGTGGTGAATCCAAATATGTAAATTTTTTAATAATTTGATTAGTTTTAATATATTTTATTTTTAAAATAATGCAAGTAGGTTCTTAAAGTTAAAAAAGAGGTTGATTAGAAATTTTTTTAAAAATAGTAAAAAATATTAATTTTAAAAAAAATATATATGGGGCACAAGAGGAAATAGTCTTCTTCAAAAGGGTATAATTTATTTTTTGAAAATTATTAAAAAAATAGACAATAGTTGACATCCCACGAAAATTGTCGAATTATGACAAGTTTGACTTTAAAACATTATTACGAGAAAAATATACATCAAAATTTGAAAAAAAAAATCCATGAACAAGATATTGAAGTTACCTATTTGGAGAAAAAAATTAGGGAGAAATGAAGTTTTTTTCAATTTATTTCTTGACGGCCTGTGAAGTCACTTTTTTCTAAAATTTTCAGCATTCCAAAATTTATTCTTAAATTGATAAAAAGTAATGAAAACTATTTTTTTAAAAATCTAAAAAATTACACGAATAAACTTCATCAAAATTTCTACATTTCATTAGTTTACATCATTTTGAAATTCAAAACATAAAGACCACTTTTAAGTGGTCAAAGCTCAAAAAAAGATTTTGTTGTTGGTTGATTCCTTTATAAAGTGTGACACAGGTTTGTGCTTTTACCCCTCCCCCCTCCAAAAAAAACACACAAATCATTTTTATACTCTTTCATACACATATATGAGAATAAAATACCATCTTGTAAGAAGACCAAAACAATCATTTATCTACTATTCATGACTATTGTAGAAAATCATATTTTGTGTTGATAAAATGGTAATAATCCACTCATCTATTAAAAATAATTGAAAACAGTTACTTAATATTTTAAAATGATGTAGGATATTAAACTTTAAAAAAACTACCATACATGGAAGAACAAGCTCCTAACTAGAGTAGTTGTTGGGACTCAAAAGAACAAGTTGGTATTTCTAGCAAATTATAAGCATCCCATTACTCAAACTCTAAAAAATTAAATTAGTTCATAACTAAAATTCTTTGTATCCTTCATGCAATGTTTTCCTTTCTTTCCCTTAAAGATGAAACGATAAGCTAAGGTATGAATAAACATGTCAATTTCTTTCTTCTCTTGAATAGGAATACACTTATAAACTTTAATAGTTTTGTCATTTTTGTTTACAACATATTAATTGATTGAGCTCTTTCCTAAAAAACACTATATTTTTACTTATCTAATAGAAATTTTTACAGAAATAGAGGGATTGGAAGGGTTACAATGTTGGGCTCCTACGGTGTTGAAGCTATATTTCCTCATGCATGGGCTTGAGGCTTCTACAACCTATGCTTCTTAATGCTTCTTGTCATTGGCATCCTCATGTGTGGTGTTGCTCGATTCTCCCTAGTTCACCTCATGATGAAATCCTTCCTCATGAAAAACCTCAAAAAACACCTCCTAGAATTCCTCATCATCCTCTTGCAACACAAGAAAACTTATTGGGGCAAATTGAAAATATCAAAAAAGAAATTGAGGAGTTAATTTCAAGGATAAGAGATCCTATAGGAACAAACACTCATAGGACCACCCTTCCTCAATCATTGCAAACCATAATATCTCATGTAGAATTAGTTAGCAAGAAAATAAATAGTTGGTCTAATAAGAGGCAAGAGCTAAAACAATTTTATGCAAACAAATTATCATATAAGTAAGTTAAAGAAAAAAATGAAATATGACTTGTGTGCACTATTCACCGACCCAAGAACAAATCAAACCTTACACAGTGCATGCAAGAGGTTTACTACCCATTGGTGCCACCACCAAGGGGTAAAGAATAATTTTTTAGATAGGTGGTGGATAGTTTTTACTATCCTCCATGCAACAATAATGAGGTACCACAATATTTTTTGAGGAAACTCTATTGTGCGTTTTTCCTCAATGAAATCCCAAACTATTTGGACATGTGGGAGTTCTAGGGTAGAGGTGGGGGCTCTATATAGGACATAGTGGGGGCACATCTTGACTCACAACAGGAAACACAACCAACCACAAGACCAGACTATGATCATGTGAATATCCCTTTCATTATGAATGAGCGTGCTAAGGTGGATACCTTACAGTTGATTAGCTTGCTCACTCGAAGCCTTTTACAACATACTAGACCACTAGCACAAGGTGAGGTGGGGGAGTCTTCCAAGCATCCAATTCCACCTCATTTATATCGGTCTTGTGAGTTACTCTATATTTATGATCCTAAGGATAGTCAAGATGCATGTGCCCTAGCTACATCTACAACAAATCAGATGGTGATAACAAAAACTCTCCTAAGTGATACATTCGGCTTCAATAGTCAGGTAAATGTCAACAAGTTCATTCAATTCAATTTATTAAATTTTATTTTGAAATGAAAGATTAGTTAAATTAGTTGAATGATTATAATTAAATTTTGGGGTCATAGTGTTCACCCTACTTCCATTAGTCCTCCACCTCCCTATTACACAATGATGTCAAGTGTAGAGGTATGTAACTAGTAAAGAATTTTAATATTATATGTGAATAGTTGAACATTATATGAATGGTATTCTTATAACTCGCTTTGGATGTTGAATAGGTTAATATCGAGCCTTCGGCATCAACACTTAATAGTGGAGGTGGTCATTGAACTTTCGCTCAAGTAATACAGAGAATTTTTAATTTTAAAAATTAAAAAAAAATTGTAATTGAATAATGTTTAATGACTTGAAGGTTATACATAGTTTGTAAGTATGCTTTGTAGTATATAATTAATTTGATTCCATTTTTTATGTACTTCATAATCTATAAATTTCATTTGATCATATTATTGACCTCTAAAATATAGGCTAGTGGTGTCAATTAATTTTACACCTTCTCATGGTTGGTGATGTTAATAGAGAATTTTATATTTTTGAATCAAAGAGAAGATTTTTATTTGAGTGGTTCATTTAATAGCCAACTCTTTTAGGTTTTCTTAGTTCATTTCCAATCAACCCATGATCAAAAAAATTACTTTTATTTCCAAGGCCTCCATCTTGGTTGGTGTTAATGTTGATAATGTTCCAAGACTCTATTTTATTGGGAAAGGCTTCATGGTTTAGAATACCATAAAGAAGGGCGATTCACTTGTTAAAAGGGGCATCTTCTTGATCATCATTTCCAGCAATAGACCTCTTTATTGGATTAAATCTTGGGAACTCTATCTACCAAACCTAACTTCTTATATTCATCTCCTCCCTTTGAATTAACTATTTATAGAAGATATTTGGTCTAAAGATCCTAATTTTAAGAGTTTTTGATTGGTGGGGAATATTTACAAGATTCTTGGATCTATCACCAAAAATATTTGAGTATTTATCCTTTTGGAGGAGAACTAAATTCTTATGCTACCCTTCTATTTTGGTTTATTAACCTTTTTGTTCATTAGAGGAGGTAGATATGTTGCAAGTATGAATGAGTATGGTGGTGTTGTCATTGATCTCAACACAATATAGGTTGTTGCAGATCTAAAGGAAACAAGTGATTGCAAGTGGTGCATGTATAGTTGAGATACTGTAGAGATGTTGTGAGTACATGGAGCTATCTTTATGATGTTACAGGTGTGTTGATATGATGAGTTACCAAGTGCTTTTGAGAAAATTAATAAATAGTGAAGACAGAATTGTGTGTGTGTTCAGAATGTGCTCTGGTATCTGCTCTGCATTTCTTCTATGTTGATCCTATGCTTGTACGGATTTGTAGTGTTGTTGAAGGGCATCCTTGGGTGATATATCCTAGATTATAGCTTATGTTTTGATGAAGAGTGAAAGTTGAGTTCACCAATTTGTGAACTGGTCTAGCAGAGTTGTTTGTTTATGGACTAGGAGAAATGTATCTACCCTACAGTCCTCCGCTGGTTTGTTTCAAGTCTTGCAGATTTGGAAGAAGGCTTCTAATGGTGTTATTTGTGTTATATCAAAGTTTTTCGTGGTTTGGTGCTCTGAAAGACTAGTTTCAAAGTTACTATGTGTTTCTATACAGTTTGGATGGATTGATGGAAAGTGTTCTATGTATGAAGGTTGTTGCAGTAGCTGCGGATGAATCTGATGGCATCTAAGATGTGTTTCAATGTATGGTGAATCATGTTATATTGTTTGCATGTTATCTTCTTGTTACGAAAGTGTGTACTTCAAAGTTCATTGGTGTTTTCATTAGGTTTGTCTGACCTGGTGTTTACACGTCATGTGAAGGATAAGTATCAATTAAGGAAGTGTGTGATTGATCTAAAATGTTGTTTTGGGTCCTGGTTAAGTGTTGGTTTGGTCTGCTCTCATTCTCATCCACCACATGAATGCTGAGTTTCCAACCTAATTTGAATTTGTAAAATGAAGAGTGTGTAGCTGACCTTGGAGAAAGTTTCTAAGGTTGAAGATGGTATAAATACAAGACAAGATATTAAGGATTGCATGCCACAAGTGTGAGAAGCAAGGTAGACACGAGAGATTGTGTGAAAGTGAATTGAGGTAGCGAGGACTTCAATGTGTTAGACTCCTAAAAGCAATGAGTTGGTGGTGTCTGCGATTCTCTGATCAAGGCTACGAATGTGTGCAAGTTGTTGTGGTGGATCTTCTAGTGCATTGAGATAATGTTCTATGTAACAGTCTTCTTTCTATATTTCTTTGTTTATAGGTAGTGAGCCTCCCATTTGGACAGTGAGTCTTATCTGGACAGTGAGTCCTATCTTGGGCAGTGAGCCCTCTAGCAGTGAGCCTCTTTGTAAATAGTTTTACAATTAATCTTATATTGTGAGTTAATCTTCGCCATGGTGTTTCCCTTATTTGGTTTTCCACGTAAATCTGGTGTTTATTGTGTTCATATTTCTTTTTGTTATTTGCACTTCATGCTCATACTTTATAATAGATTAAAGTGGACGTGAAGCTAATAATTGTTTGACATTTGTGATGAAAGTGATCGGTGATAACTAATTCACCCCCCTCTCAGTTGTCTTGTTCATTTCAACAATTGTAACTAGAGCTTTGGTTCCTCGAAGAAGAGCTTAACTGCTTGAGGTAGATCCGATGGCACACAAATTGACAATCCCTGTGTTTAATTGATCTGACTATAGGTTCTGGAAATTTTAGATGATAGGTTACCTAATCTCTCTTGGCTACAATACTTGGAAATTTGTTGAGACAAAATATGTTGAGCTAGCAAGTGGTCCTTCTTTTTTAGATGAGATTTATGCCTATGAAGAAAATGAAAAAGAAAGGTATGCAATCTATAGTGCTTTATCTAAGACTGAGCTAACAAAATTTATTTCATTAGGTACTGTTTATGATTTTTGGGAAAAGTTGAAAGATATCTATGAAGGAAATGATAGAGTCAAATTATCAAAGAAGTTAACAGCTAATTAAGTGCATATATGAGAACTTGAAAATGGAAGAAGGCGAGGACATTGCAAGCTACTTTCAGAGGGTTGACATTGCAGTAAATGAAGTCAAAAATCAAGGTGGTACTCTGGCAGATGAAGATGTAATGGAGAATATTTTGATGACCCTACTGGAGAGCTACAGTGACAAGGTCTCAACCATTAAGAAAGTTTATGATCCAAATAAATTCACTAAAGAACAGCTATTTGTCACCTTGACCACATTTGAAATGAGGAAATTTGGAAAAGAAAAGGAGAAAACAGAAATAGCCTTCAAAGCCACAAAGTCAGAAGATGATCTAGATAGTGAAGGTTTAGAGGAGTTGGAAGCAAATTTTACAAGGAAATTGAAGAAAGGTACTAGCAAGTACAAAGGTATGCTACCTTTTAAATGTTTCATTTGTGGAAATATTGGTCACTATGCTTCAAGATGTCCAAATACAGCCATACACAAGAAGAGCAAAGACAAGAAAGACAAAAAGTTCAAGAAATTATATTATGTTAGAGAAGATGCCGGAATTTTTGATGATAAATCTGATATAGAGGATGATAAAAATGAATGCATGTTTCTAGCCTTAGAGAATAAATTAGTGTCTACTAACCATGGAAGATGTGTAAAGGAATGTGGTTCGGAAAGAAAGAAGGAAGTGATGGAAGGTACATTGGTTTATGCCTTTCATGCTAGACAAGATGAAGATTATTGGGTAATTGACAATGGTTGCTTAAATCATATGACTGAAGACAAAATTAAGTTTACTAAAATTGAAAATTATGATGGAGGATTAGTCATGTTTGGAGATGATTCTGGTGCAAAGATTGTTGGAAAAGAAACAATTATTTTTTATGGAAAACACAATACTGATGATGTCTATTATGTTAAGGGCTTAAGTCATAATCTCTTGAGTTTTGGACAAATGTGTAGCAAAGGATTTAAGCTTGTGTTTCAGGATAATACTTGTGAGATCAGAAAAGGGTCCAGAACTATGGTAGTTGTAGGAAGAAGAACATATGGAAAAATTTATCAGCTTAAGGGTGTTGATGGTCAATGTTTTGTGTCTTAAGTTAATGAAAGTTGGCTATGGAACTGGAGGATGGTACATGTAAACTTTGACATCCTAATCAAGATTATTTCGAGAGAAGTTGTCAGGGATTTTCCAAGAATCACAAAGCCAACCTTATTTTTTGCAGAAGTTGTCACTTGGGAAAACAAACAAGTTACAACTTTAAAGGAAAAGAACAATCAACTACTGAAATGTTGGAATTGATTCATACAGATCTCTGTTGTCCTACAAGAACAAGAAGTTTTAATGGTGACAGGTATTTTATGCTTTTAATTGATGATTATTCTAGAATGACATGGGTTACTTTTCTTAGGGAGAAATCTCAAGCTCTAGATAGATTCAAGGTGTTCAAGGATATGGTAGAGAATGAATTGAACCTGAAAATAAAATGTTTAAGGTATGACAAAGGTGGAGAATTCACCTCCAATGAGTTAAATATTTTTTGTGAAGAGCATGGCATAAAGAGGCATCTTTCTGCTCCTAGAACTCCTCAGCAGAATGGAGTTGTTGAGAGGAAGAACCAGACAGTTCAATAAGTTGCAAGGACTATGATGAATGAGGCAAATGTACCTGAGTTATACTAGAGAGAATCAATTCACATTGTTTTCTATATTCTTAACAGAGTTCAAATCAAAAGCAATAGCACAAAGACTCCTTATGAATTGTGGTAGGGAAAAAATCCTACTGATAAGTACTTTAAGGTGTTTGGAATCAAATATTATATTAAAAGAGATTATGAGAATCTAGGAAAGGTTGATGCAAGATATGATGAAGGTATTTTCCTGGGATATTCAACCAAAATCAAAGCTTATAGATGCTACAATAAAATATTGAGAAAAATTGTTGAAAGTGCAAATGTAAAAGTTGATGAAAGTATGCACAGTTCAGTTGAAATAAGTGAAGATGAACTTGTTTTTGGACAAGAGAAAGAAGAGAATAAGGAAGAAGAAGAACATATTGAAGAAGAAGAAGCTCTAGAACCTATTCCTAAGACTCCAAAATATGTATAGAAAAATCATCCAAAAGAACAGATAATTGGAGACCAAGGCAAAGGTGTAATGACAAGAAGCAAAGTGGCAACAAATGAGGTAAATTTGTGTCTAATTTCCAAGATAGAAATTAAAACAATGTGGGAAGCATGCAAAGATGAAAATTGGGTTAGAGAAATGAAAGAGGAATTACAGCAGATAGAAAAAAATCAGACATGGGAATTGGTTCCTAGACCGGTAAAACAAGAACATAATTGGTACAGAATGGGTATTCAGGAATAAGTTGAATGAGAATGGTGAAGTAGTAAGAAACAAAGTAAGGATTGTGTGCAAAGGTTATGCACAAGTTGAAGGAATAGACTTTGAAGAGACATTTTCCCCAGCGGTAAGAATGGAGGCTATTTAGATGTTTTTGACATTTTCTACTCACAAAGATTTCAAGGTATACCAAATGGATGTTAATTTTGCATTCCTGAATGGAGAATTGAAGAAGAGGTCTACATGGAACAACCAGAGGGATTTCAGTTATCAAATCAATTGGACATGGTTTGTAAGTTGAAAAAGGCATAGTATGGACTTAAAAAAGCTCCTAGAGCATGGTATGCAAGGTTCAACAAGTATCTAACTCAACAAAGGTTTAGCAAAGGCTCTACAAACAGTAATCTTTATTTCAATATTGAAGGAAACAAAATTTTGATAGTAGTAGTGTACGTTGATGATATTATCTTTAAAGGAAATGAGATTATGTGCAAGAAATTTGCAAAGGAGATGCAAAAAGAGTTTGAAATGTCTATGATTGGTGAGTTGAATTTCTTCCTTGGACTTCAAGTGAATCAAACTGATAAGGGAATATTCATCTCACAATAAAAGTATGTTAAAGAGTTACTGAAGAAGTTTGGAAAGGATGACTCCAAATTGGTCTGTACCCCTATGGTGACTGGATGCAAACTAAGGATGATCATGAATCTCCTAAAGTTGATCTGAGCAAGCATAGATCTATGACTGGTGGACTGCTATATCTTACTGCTACTAGACTAGATATCATGCATGCCATATGTTTGGTTTCCAGATTTCAAGAAGAACCCAAAGAAACACATGTTACAGTTGTGAAAAGGATATTCAGATATCTAAAAGGGACTCTGAATTATGGTTTGTGGTATCCTAAGGATATTGATTTTACTTTAAGTGCTTACACTAATGCAAATTGGGTTGGTTGTGTAGATGACCGGAGGAGTACAAGTGGTGGTGCATTCTTTCTTGGATGCTGATTAGTTTCATGGCTAAGCAAGAAACAGGACTCAATCTATTTATCCACTACAAAGGCTGAGTACATAGCAGTAGCATCTTGTTGCACATGGGTAATATGAATGAAGCAAACATTAAAGGATATAGGAGTGATGTGTGATGAGCCTATCCCTATCTTATGTGATAATACAAGTGCAATAAATATTTCAAAGAATCTGGTAATGCATTCAAGGACAAAGCATATATCTATCAGATATCATTTCTTAAGAGAGAAGGTATTGGAGAATGAATTTAGGCTTGAATGTGTGCATACAAAGGATCAGATTGTTGATATATTTACTAAGGCTCTTCCTAAGGATACTTTTGAGTATCTTCGAGAGAAGTTGGGGGTTACTACCCCTCCTTCTTTGAACTAGGTGCACATAGAGGTGCATTAGTCCAGTGGATCGACAGATTCATCATTTGTCTGGACTGATGACTAGGGTCTACTCCTCAAGGGGAGTAGGAAGTATCATTGTTGTCATGGGTGCACTCCTAAGGGGGAGTGATCAGAATTATATATGGTTGAAGAATTATGTAAAACTTTTTTTTCCATTGATGTCAAAGGGGGATAGAGAGTCACGTGAAAAAGAATAGTGAAAGA
Source organism: Sequoia sempervirens (assembly GCA_007258455.2). Classification (NCBI taxonomy): domain Eukaryota; kingdom Viridiplantae; phylum Streptophyta; class Pinopsida; order Cupressales; family Cupressaceae; genus Sequoia; species Sequoia sempervirens. The sequence continues at coordinate 14,855 of VDFB02211799.1, forward strand.
AAAAGGATATTGTTGTCTTTGATGGTTTTTCACATCATGTGTTTCCATCAATTACAAAGGGGGAGATTGTTGCAAGTATGAATGAGTATGGTGGTGTTGTCATTAATATTGGCATTGATGTCAACACAAGTAGAGGTTGTTGCTAAGAAAGGAAACAATTGTTTGTAGGTGGTGCATGTATAGTTGAGATATTGTAGAGATGTTGTGAGTACATGGATCTATCTTTATGATGTTGCAGGTGTGCTAATATGATGAGTTACCTAGTGCTTTTGAGAAAATTAATAAATAGTGAAGACAGAATTGTGTGTGCTCAAAATGTGCTTCGGTATGTGCTCTGAATTTCTTCTGTGTTGATCATATGCTTATACGGGTCTGTATTGTTGTTGAAGGGCATCCTTGGGTGATATATCCTGGATTATAGCTTTTGTTTTGATGAAGAGTGAAAGTTGAGTTCACTGGTTTGTGAACTGGTTTGGAAAAGTTGTTTGTTTGTGGACTAGGAGAAATGTATCTGCTCCACAATCTTCTACTGGTTTTTTTCAAGTCTTGTGGATCTGGAAGAAGGCTTGTAATGGTGTTATATGTGTTCTATCAAAGGTGTTCATGGTTTGGTGCTCCAGAAGACTAGTTTCAGAGTTACAATGTGTCTATACAATTCGAATGGACTGATGGAAAGTGTTTTGTGTATGAAGGTTGTTGCAATAGGTGTGGATGAATCTGAAGGAATCTAAGATTTGTTCTAGTGTACGGTGAAGCATGTTATGTGGTCTGCATGTTATCTTCTTGTTACAGAAGTGTGTACTTCAAAGTTCATTGGTGTTTTCATTAGGTTTGGCCAACCTAGAGTTAACACATCATGCAAAGAATAAGTATCAATTTAGGAAGCATGTGATTGATCCAAGATGTTATTTTGGATCTTGGTTAAGTGTTGGTTTGGTTTTCTATCATTCCCATCCACTGCGGGAATGTTGAGTTTCCAACCTAATTTGAATTTGTAAAATGAAGAGTGTGTAGCCGACCTTGGAGAAAGTTTCTAAGGTTGAAGAGGTATAAATACAAGACAAGATATTAAGGATCGCACGTGTGTGAGAAGCAAGGTAGATGTGAGAGATTGTGTGAAAGTGAATAGAAGCAGTGAGGACTTCAATCAGTTAGACTCTTGAAAGTAGTGAGTTGATGGTGTCTGCAATTGTCTGATCAAGTTTGCAGATGTGTGCAAGTTGTTGTGGTGGATCTTTTGTTGCATTGAGATAATTTTCTTTGTGTAACAGCCTTCTTTCTATCTTTCTTTGTCTATAGGCAATGAGCTTCCCTTTGGACAGTGAGTCCTATCTTGGGTAGTGAGTCTCTTTGTAAATGGTTTTGCAATTACTCTTATATTGTGAGTTAATCCTCACCGTGGTTTTTCCCTTATTGGGTTTTCCACGTAAATCTAGTGTTTCTTGTGTTGATATTGCTTTCTATTATTTGCACTTCATGCTCATACTTAATAATAGATTAAAGTGGATGTGGGGCTAATAATTGTTTTAGATTTGTGATGAATTTGTGGTTGGTGACAACTGATTCACCCCCCCCCTCTCAGTTGTCTTGTTCATTTCAACAAGATATTCTTGCTTGGGGCTACAATCCTAAAGGGATTATTAGTTTCTCTTGGGTACTAAATCTTAGAAAAAGAAAAGAGGGTATAGGGATTTCCCTTGGTAGATTTTTTTTTAGAAGAAATATTGTTGGCCCAACTATCATTTCTATATCAAGTTGCTTTATCACAATAAGAATATCACCTAAGATAGTGTATTAAAACTAGAGTATTTAAAGGTCCTTCAAAATGTGCTCCAAATGATACTAATGAGGAATTTGTGGCTCATATTTTCTTTGAATTCCCATATTCTATTTTCCTTTTGAGGTGGTGGTGGTTAATTTTAAAGTAGTCCCTTGTCCATGCTACTTATCTACCTAATTTTTGTGCTTATTTGGGATGTCCTCTTATTTCCTCTTAGTGGCTTAGAATATTAGTCTTATATTTATCTTTTGAAAGATTTGGAACCTTAGAGTAGAATCATTGGATGTTCCAAGGTTACCCTAGATTATCATTGGGTGTGATTGGAATAGGATTTTGGGCTTAGTTAAAGAAGAATTAGCTACTAAACATCCTTGGATGAAGTCATATCTCCTTTATATATTCAATTCTTGAGGCAATTAGATTTGTGTAATTTAGTTCTTTCCTCAATCCATTATATCTCTAGGATTAAAATATCTAGTAATGTGAATAAAGTAAGTAAATGTGTTATTTGGGTTCAATTTGATGTTTTATCATTCACTTGATAGGTTATGGATTGATATGATTTTGAGGAGTCTTATATCTAGATTTACTTCATTGCTTCATTTTACTTCTTGGCTTACATTGATATGATCATAATACTCTAGTCATTTTAACAAGAATATTTGATTCCACATTATGACAATTTGATGATTGGAGGTATTTAGTCTTAAAAACCATGAGGAATCCTTCAATTTTAGGCCACTTGATATACTTGACATGGTAATGCTTGAATATATATATAAGGATTCAAGGTTATAGTTTTATCACACCATGCTATTAGCAACCTTTATGAGTGATTAAATGTTTTTATGATCACTATCATGTTTGTGCATGTCTTTATCACTATTAATGGTTAAGTTGGGTCTTTATCACTGTTGGATGGTTTAAACCCTTTAAATATTTATGTAAAAATTTAATATCAGGTAATATAGAGAACTTTCAGTCAGGTTGTTGTGGTAATTAAATAATTTTTTTTCATTTTTAAATGATGCAATTAGACACTCCTGATATTCATTGGAAAGTGGAGCATGGTGTCATTGCAGCAATAGCAAGTTTGATTCCTTTGATAGAGGTATGAGGCAAATTAGTAAATTTCACATTATATTTGTTGAAATTTATCTATCTATTATTGAAAAATTAAATGATATTCATTTGTAGTTTAATTGCTATTTGGATGGTTGCCATAGGGCTTCACAATAGTAGATCATGAGCATGCCCCTATTGTGGATGAGTAGATTGATTATTTGTATGTTGTAAGTGATTATTTTATTATTATCTATACTTTTTAATGTGATAGATGGGGCTCTAGGAATATTTAAACAGGAGGTTGACTGAACAAGTTCGAAGGAGACCATCATCATATGCATATCCATTCCTGCGACAGTCAAAGGTAGCTCGTGATCTATTTCCTTCACCTAGAGGGAAATGACTATGTATTAGGGTACTTTATTGTATGCATAAATGTCATTTTTAACATATATATGGCTTTCATGTATATATGTTATACTTATATCAACATATATTGATGTATTCCTACATGGATATTTGGTTAATACGTACCTTTTTTAACAATGGTGTCCATATTTTCATTGTAAATGATTATTTAAATAAATTAATAATGAATTGTCATAACTATAAATGATTAATGTTATCCATATTTGCACTATAATTAATTAAAATAATTAAAAATGGCTCACTTTTCCATTTGGATTGTAATATGGTTGCATACTTCTTAGGACTAGATAATGACAAACTAATATTTCCATAATAGCTTGTTGATGTTACCAATGGTTGGTTAGTATCTACATTCAAGTACCCATACATCCTTGCACATTTGATCCTTTATAAATGTTATCATCTGACCAGCCTAGCATTTCCCATTTCATTAAATGATGTGACCTATTTATAGTATGGACCCCTATCCTCTAGTTGACCAATCACTATTTCACATTTATAGAGATATTCCTCATGCCCACACTTTCCTTCCTCTCAAAAAATATACCTTCCTCATTCCTACACTTTCCTTCCTCTAAAAAAAAGTAACATAGTGGAATAAGAGATGGTATGCACAAAAATATTTATTGCTATAAGACTTCTTTCATGTTGGAGGAAGAAGAGTAATCAAGCAAGATTTGAGAAGCTTCAACAAAATATGTTCTTGATGCGATAAAGGTGTAGGAGACAAGTTTTTCACTTGTGAAGAAAATCTTGCTCGCTTACCACATGATGTTTTAAATATAGTAGGTGATTGAGGATGAGATGTAGACGAAGATGAAGGCTGGAAACTTAAACCTCTTTTTGATAGATACAACATAGACTTCACATGATCCTTAACTCCTTGTTTCATGTTTTCATTATATCCATTTTTAGAAATTATTTTACATCCAAGCCTATAACATTCTTCAAACTCAAATGTGGAAGTCTTATCTAAATGCTCATCATAATAATTGATTATTTCACAAGAGTGCATGTCATTTTTAAGTTCTTTAAAGTTAGGCATTGTTAACACACGAGGGGTGAAAGCTAAAGAGTCCACATCACCATCGAGGGGTGATGTTTTTGGATTTGTTGATGTAGAAAACTAAGTGAACAAAACACAAGACTCCTTAGGTTTAGATTGAGAAATTTGTACTCTCACACAAAAGAGGGTGTAAAATCTAATGAACCCAAATCATCACCAAAACATCTGTTTGAAGATAAAATAATATAATGATCATCATTTGTATTCGAATCTTTGGACTTTGATGGTGAGATTTTAAACTCCTAATTGAAACAAGGTGTAAAATATAATGACCCCCAATCATCACCCAAGAGTGTACCCATAGTATCATTATCATTAGAAGGTAATGGCTCAACTTTTCATCAGTCTATTTCTAAATTTACCTCATCACTAAACTTACCTCATCACTTATGTTGTGATATATTTTAAATGTTTCCTTGATTAGTCTACCTACAAGGGATTCTAACCCTTCTCTCCACTGTTTCAAGACTCTATATTCAAGGCTAAGTTTGCAACATGGGGAAAGGTGCAGCCTATCTTGCAATCATGGCTCAAAATGGAAGCATTGACAAGGCATTTGAATGAGGCATATGCTACCCCTACCTTGTCAACCTACCGAATTGGCAAGCTTGTGAGCTCACTAGCTTGCCAATGTGGTAGGGTTGACAAGGTAGGGGCAGCGTATGCCTCATAGAAATGTGGTGATGTGGCATGCCATGATTGCAAAATAGGCTCAAAATGGAAGCATGGAAAAGGCATTTGAATTGTTTGACAGTAATGTTTTTGTAGAAATGTATGCAAAATGTGGTAACATAGACAAGCTAGTGAGCTCACAAGCTTTCCAATTCAGTACGGTTAACAAGGTAGGGGAAACGTATGCCTCATAGAAATGGGATCTCATGGTGATGTACATCACCGTGAGACCCCATTTCTATGAGGCATATGTTGCCCCTACTTTGTCAACCCTACCAAATTGGCAAGCTAGTGAGCTCACTAATTTTTCTATACAAAATGGAAGAATGGAAAAGGTATTTGAATTGTTTGACAATATTTTTTTTGTAGAAATGTATGCAAAATGTGGTAGCATAAACAAACTAGTGAGCTCACTAGCTTGCCAATTTGGTAGGGTTGGATAGAGCGATGCCTCATAGAAATGGGGTGATCCATAAACAAACTAGTGAGCTCACTAGCTTGAGACAAGGTAGGGGTAGCCCATTTCTATGAGGCATACCCCCTACCTTGTCAACCCTACCAAATTGGCAAGCTAGTGAGCTCACTAGCTTGCCAATGCTCACATGATTTTTCTGATGGAATGCCTTAAAGAAATGTGGTAATGCAGCATGCCATGATTGCAAGATAGTCTCAAAATGGAAGCATGGACAAGGCATTTGAATTGTTTGACAAGGTATTTGAATTCACATGCCTTGTCCATGCTTCCATTTTGAGCCTATCTTGCAATCATGGCATGCCACATTACCACATTTCTTAAGGCATTCCATCGAAAAAATTCATGTGACCTTTGTCTATGCAAATACTCTTCTACAAGATGATTGTAAGTATTTTAAATGAAGCCTTGAATGACATATATTTCATTTATTTGTATGGATTCATTTTTTAGGAACTAATATTTGTCTCACTACCATGCTACAAGTAAAATTATTCACCATGTCGAGGAAATGAACAAGGAATAAACTAACAGACGAAGAGTATGAAACCAATAAAGCAAAAAATAGAGAACGGGTGAGGGAATGTCGTGAAAAGAAGAAATTGAATATGATTGACGAAAACAAGCCAATTGAAGAGGAACCTCAACCATCAAAAAGAGAAAAGGCATTAGTGGCACAAAGGGCATGAATGCTAAAGCATTGTGATAAGACAGATTCAAATACCGTAGTTGGAGACACACCCTCTACCACAAGTGAATACGAAGGGACACAATTAAGCACAAGTGAATATGGAGGGACACCATCTATGCAAGTGAATATGGAGGGACACCATCTACTGCAAGTGAATATGGTTGGACACCATCTACCGCTAGTGAATATGAAGGGACACCATCCACCACATCTCAAGTTGAGAGTACATCACTCAAATTTGACGAAGAAGGTACGCCATCATCCCCATGTGAACCTCAAGGTATGTCATCTATTCCACACTCGATCAAAGGTATGCAATCTAGCCCACCTCACTTAAATATTGATGAAATTCCTAATGTTGAGATGTATGTACCTAGGAGAACACCACCTAGAATTTTGCATAGAAAGCCAAAGTATTTGATTAATATTGATGAGGACATTTTGCAACACATGGAAGGTAAGATTTCAGCACACAAAAATGATTCTCAATGATACAAACAAACATGATTCTCAATGATACAAAGTATTTCATCCTCTTGAGCCATAATATCTTCTCAAGTAGGAGAGGTATTAGGAGAGAAACAAACATGATTCTCAATGATGGGGTCCTCTTGCACCAAGATACCCTCACAAGTAGGAAAGATATTGGAAGAAGAATTAGCATGATTGTCATGATTCTCAATGATTGCATCATTTTGCACCAAAACACTCTCACAAGTAGGAGAGATGTTGGGAGAATAATGAAGATTAGGTGAAGTGGTGTTAATAAATGTGTCAATGATTTAATTTTGCTCATTCACAATGTTCTCATAGGTAGAAAAATTATCTAGGTAGACAAGTCATGGTTGACCATATGAAAACCACATCTTTGAAAAGAAAACATGTTATTTTTCCTATGGAGCAAACTAGTGATGCATAGCAAAATTGGACAGGTTTCAGACTAGGAACCAGAACATGAACCAAATCTAGATAGAGAACATTGACAGAGAATTTCAAAGAAATTTTTAGACCAAACTGACTGGATAGGGGCATAATATGCCATAAACCAGACAAGTATTTTTAGAAAATTCAAAATTTGGAAACCACCTATAGTGCTTGAGGGTCCTATGTTGTAGGGGTTCGAGTCTAGAAGTGAACAGAGTTTTGGAAATGCACCAAAACCTAATTTTTCTATATGAAGCACATGTATGCATGTAATTTTTGATATTTTTAGGGAAATTGAGAATGATCAAATGATGATTTTCAAAAATTAAAATACTATAATTGACTAATTTTTCCAAAAAATACAAAAAAGCAATGCTTTTTAATCTCTTTAAATAAAAATACTATGCAATTTTTTCACTTTTTCAATGTTTTTCACTTAAATATGCATGCATAAGTGAAAAAACAATATTGCAATTAGATTTTCCAATGAAAATAAATCAGATCTAAGCCCTATCAAGGAGAAATCATATCTGAAATTATGCAATTTAAATCAAATTATTTGCAATTTTTCCTTTTCATGTATAATGGACAAAAAATGCAAATGCATAGTATTGAAAATGAAATAAAAGAAAAATATCAACAAGATCTTCAAAGCACTTAGGTTTTTAATTGATTTTTAGAGCTTATGTAATGAAAATCGAAAAATTGTAAGTGCAAGATATGTCAGGTTCACCAAAATGTTGAGTAGGAAAAGTGATCCTAGATCTAATTAGATTAACTAGGATTATCTCTTTTTCAGTTGACTCAACATTTAAAAATAAACCAACTAGAGTTCGATGATTGGCTTGCTTCCACAAAGAAAAGCCAACCTTTTAGAGTTTATGTTGTTTTTGAGTTGTGAGGATGATAAATTTGATGTGATTTGACAAGCCTATTTGACATGTAACCCTAAATCTGAAAATGTAATTTATTGCACAGATGAAAAACAAAATGTTACAAAACAAATTAAGATTTAAAATTGAGACACAAAGAGGAACCTGTAATGAAAATTTGAGCTTGAATTGGTTGGTCAAGGGCATGATGCACCTTAGATTGAACTCCTGCTTTTTCGGATTTGAAAGTTTCAAAATGAGGATCAAGGTCTGCACTTTGTTTTCGACTGTCACCTGTTGAAACCTCCATATCTGACCCAGACACATGAAAACTAAGGAAAAGGTTGAGTTTTATAGGGGATTTCCTAAGTCAAACCCTATTTTGGTATTTCTACCTCCACGTACAGCGATTGATGATTATCAAGAGAGCATGCCCTAGGCTGGGCATAGGCTAAAACAACAATAATTGATTGAAATTGATAAATGACAAATGATAATGTTACCTTGATGTGAAACCCTTGATGAAGTGATGTCACACAAGTTGCCACAAAAGTTGATTGATGGATGTCTCGATTGCTTGATAGACCTACAAAAGGTTAGCTCATAAAACATAATTGATTGTTGCAACTAGCATGTAGAGGATAACTCAATACATCTTCATGATTTGGCATGATTGATCATAATAGCTCCTTCCACATAAGTTGTTTCATTCTTCTTGATGACTTGCAAACTTGAACTTGATTTTTGAAAGTGTTGTAATAATGTTGTTAATTCTTCCCTTGACTAATTTTAGGATATTCAATTTGCTCTTTAAAATTGCTAAGTGTACTTCTAAGATTTCAAATGCTAAAATGACTAGTATTTATATGCAATTATTCTAATTTCCCGAAAATCAAATATTGATGGCTGACAAATGATTGAAAATCCAAACAATAAATTACCAACACCAACATATTCAAATTTGGAGCCAAAAGTGTTGGTCTAGGGTGTGAGGTGCCCAAGACTAGACCCATCTTTTTCGAGGCCAAAAGTGTCGAGGATAAAATATTAAATGCATAATTTCATTTCCCATGTTTGATTTTCCGAAATTACAAAATTGTTGATAAAATGGGGAATTAAACACATACTTAGGTCCAAGCACATAGAGGGGAGCTAAACCTAATGTGAAATTGTCAAGGGTGACAATTTTCGATGCTACACATCTGTGTCAACAATAATTACAACATAAAAGTCATCCTTAACTTCACATTTGCCCGATTGAATACTCATGAGGTATCTTCCTTGAGCACGAGTGTAAAAGCATTAGCCACCATCACCTTAAAGCCTTCAAATTCTTCAATTTTGAGTCCTCTTTTGGCAACAATACCTTCATTAATGAAATTATGTGTGGCTCTAGTATCAGTAAGAGCAACAATTTGCTGCCCACATAAGACTTATCAAACCCTAAAAGATTTTTTTTTTTGAAAGCTGGGAAGTTGGGCAAGAGTGCCCTCACTATCCTTCTCTTCTTCTGACTCTTCGTCTTCTTTATCTTCCAAATCAAATTGTTATAATTTTTTTTATGTTGATTCATCGGTTGAATAGAACATTAAATGATGAACTTTGTCCCTTTCGAAGCATTTATGGTTTGGTACCCATGGCTCCTTGCAAGTGAAGCACAGTTTTTTCCTTCTAAGCTCAATATGGAGGTCATCATCCATTCTTGATGGAAACTTCTTGGTTTGATTAGTATAATTATGAAAATGCTTCTTATCCTTGTTATGGAAGGTCGTGTACTAAAATTTGTTTCTTGGGGTCGCAAGCTCCATGCTTCTTGCCTTCTTTATCGCCTCTTGAAGAGTTGGTAGGTTAAAAGCCTAACCCATCCCCTCAATGGCTCCATTAGCCCTTCACTGAAAACAACCACCAATCTTCTTTTTGGAAATGTAAAGCCAACTCTTCCACTTTTCAGTAGTGAGTGAATGCAACAAGAGCAACTCTCACTTTTCAACAGTGAGTGAATACAATAAGCTAGAGCAACTTTTATGCTTTTCAATGATGAGTGAGAACCAATAAGCCACTTATTTAGTGGGGTAACAACAAAATATCAAAAGCAACTAACCAGTGGTACTACCACTCGGTGTTACAATGTTAGCTCATTTGAAAACTTCTAAATTCAAGATATGCATATTTTGTTACAAGTATGGTCATGAACGATATTGATAGTACATCTCTAAATATATCACAACATCAAAGAACTAACCACCCATCATGGAATTAACAAATATACCTCTAAGATTGGAAAATAGATTACTAGTGCAAGCCTGAAAGAAGTTTGAAAACCTGTTGTTACAATCTGGACAGTGGGATATAAACTCAAAAAACTTCACCAAATCACTCCCACATGCACCCAAAATGAATGCAAGCTATAACCATTGTTTCCAAACAGCTCTGAATGGCTTATCACATCATCAGAATATCATACAAAAAAACCAAAATTGAAACTTCAAAGCAGCTCTAATGGTGACTCCTGTTGGAATCACACCATAATCTAACTAGAAAATATCTTGCAATTCCGAAACTAGAAATCTATGAGGTAGTCCATCCTCAAAGATTGAAGAGAACCAAAGCCATTTCAACAACATAACATTATCATTCTTCACCATATCCAAATGAGCCCCCAAAATCTCTTATAGCTCTTTTCGTTGCTTTTCTCAACTGGAAAGTACTTCAATGCCATCGAAATTCAATTCTGACCATACCATGATGAAACTAAAACAATAGAAAGATGGTTGAAACCAATTTGATGACTTGCGATAAATAGATGTGCTCTCCAATAAGTTTGGAGAACACCCCAAAAGTCAAAAAACACTTTAGAGAGTGTCATTCAGATCATTATAGCCCACATAGCTCATTGCAAATAATAGAAACCATGTTGCTCTGAAACTGCATCCTCCAAAATCTTTGGACTTCTGTTGCCTTACCAATTAGTCCACAGAATCTCAAGAAATAGGCTAACGTTCTTTGAACTGGTTAGGCTTGAAAAGGGGACATTACATTTGCTTTAATGTGGGAAGTTTGTTCTATGCTATATGATTTTGTCCCAGCTGCGCGTTTTTCTATTTTGAGCTGTCATTGAGCTGTTAGTTTGTGTTTGTTGCCCCTGGTTTACAGCCTTGGTGTTGTTGAATCATGTTGTGATTTCAAATGTTGTTTGGTGGTCTTTGTTGATGTAGCTAAGTCTTTGTAAAAAGGTTTTGGCCCTTTCAAAACCCACCTTTACCCTTAATCAGAAAATAATAATATGCAT
>VDFB02211804.1:0-14930 GCA_007258455.2 Sequoia sempervirens
AAAAAATGAAGTATCTTGAGCAAATGGACGCCTATGTGCTCAAGAGATGACTTTTCGGAATCAGTAAAGTCAAAAGATGAATCTCAGAGCTTCAACCAGTTTGTCAACTGAAGTTCAGAATTTTCTATTTTTAGCGCCTTTGCATGATAATAAATATTTTATTATTATTTTCAAATTTGAACTTCCAGTCAGTAACAGTCGAACTGAAAGGCAACCAATCAGAGGATTTCTATTCTTGTCAGGGTTTTGAATTCTTGCAGTTGCTCAATTGGTGCGAATTTCTTCTTATTCAAGTATGGCGTCATCATTTGTTATTCACAGAGCTTTCATTAAAATTCGTATTTTTCAAAGAGAAGATTCAATCTCAAGAGAAATTCGCAATTTTCAAAGCTAATTCATATTTTCAAAAGAAATCGAATTTTGTTAACTTTCAAAGCAAACTTCAAAGAGGTTCGTATTTCTTCAAGAAGTAAAGGCGCGCATCTTTAAGGGAAATTCATAGTTTCAAGCAAATTCGCAAATTCCTCAATAGCCAAAGGCGAATTTTGTCAAGGGAAATTCATAATTTTGAAGCAGAATTCGTTTTTCTTCAAGGCAAAGGCGTATTTTCAAGCAAAATTCGTTTTTCTTCATTCACAAGGCGTATTTTCAAGGGAGATTCGTATTTCTCAAACAAAGGCAGATTTCTCATCTATTTGCAAAGGCGATTTCTCCAATCACATTCTTTTGCAGGTTAAAGTTCATAGTTCTCAACAATTCAAAGAAATCTTGAGCGATTTTCACAGAAGAAGACATACAAAAAACGTCTTTTTCCTCCTTGGTTCTCAGATTTCTCTCAGTTTTCAATTCGCATGTTCCTGAAATTGGAAAATTCGACAAGTCAAACATCTGGATCATTTCTATATAATTTCCTCGAGTTAAAATTGTGCGCTTGATTTTTCAGGAATTTTTAAACTTCAGAACATTCGTTCTCGAGTTACTAATTTTCTCAACTAAAAAGTCTTTGCATGATCGAGTAGAAGTCATATTTTTGCATATTTGACGTTCTGGGTTGTCTTAGAATCTTTTTCTGGACAAAACCTATATCTCAGATTTTGCCAAAAATAACTTCTTCGAAGCTATTTTAGCCTCAAGAAGTATTTTAGTTTTTCCGTAAAAGTGGTTGTCAGAATATAGCCGTGTTCACAGTCAACAGGCGAGTTTTTCAGAGTACAGTACACACAGACTGAGTTCAAGACCAAATCGATCTTAATTCATGATTTTGTTAGAAAAGCTGAGACCGATTTGTATCAAGCTGCAGAGGAGATGATGGCCATCACTTCAGTTACGGAGCCGCCAAAATTGCCAGTCAGTGAAATGCTAGTTCGAGTGTGCAAAGATTGCCAAGATTGCTCAAGTTGCTGACATTCAGATGCTGATGCAATTGACAACCTCGTTGAGGGATTGCTTGTTCGAGATCACGACCAGTAAACTTCAGTTTCCACCTCTCAGGATAGACATTATACACAGGAGTTAACTTGGTATTACCCTTTCAAGTTAACTGGCTGTCTCACCTCATGCATATCTATTCTGAGATTCGCCTTTCACACTTGGGGTTTCTTTTAGGGTTTTACGTTAACTGATGGTAGTCTTCCAGTTAACTTGCTTTCAATAAGGACGTGCATGCTCGCACAATTGTCCATTTTCAGATTAGATGCTCTTGGCTAACTCCATGGTGTAGCTTCCATTAACTGTATAGTTTACTTCATTAGGGTTTGGTAGCGAATCTTGCATGCATTGCAATACTATAGATGACTTAAGGTGATTTTAGGGTTCCCTACACCTTTGATGTATATAAATAAGAGCTTTTGCTCATTTGTAAATAACTTTTGCTTGAGAGAGAAATATATGCTGCGCCTACCTTGCCCTCAATATTGCTCTTTTGGTATTTGTTCATGTGTCTTCGCTATTACGATTAATTGTTATGCCACATAGGGTTTCAAGAGATTGTAATGGTGAATTCTTTCCATAGTTTAGATAAATTTGTTTTGTGCATATTTACCATTGAGGTCAATTGTTATGCCACATAGGGTTTCAAGAGATTGAGATGATAAATCTGTTTTATGTATATTTACCATTGTGATCAATCGTTATGCCACACAGGGTTTCGAGAAATTACGGTGATAAATCTGTTTTGTGAATCTTTATCATTATAATCAAGGGTTATGCCACATAGGGTTTCGTGAGATTGTGGTGATAAAGCTGTTTGTGAAGTCTTTACTATTTCGATCAAGTGTTATGCCACATAGGGTTTCATAAGATTGTCATGGTAAATTCTTAAATCTGTTTGTGCCCAATAAGCTTGTTTAGATTGAGATGATAGATGCGCCACCTTGCCTTCAAGTAGAGAGTCTAAACTCGTTTATCGTCCGATAGTCAATCCCTGCTCCATTTCCTCATGCTCTGTTTTCTTGAGGAAACTGGATAGATTTAAAGTAGTTAGCTTAGTTGTAGTTAATGATTTGCGAAACCAGACAATCCTTAGCTGCAACGCTCTTGGTTTTCTTAACCTTGTGCCTCTTCCAGCCGAGAAACAAAAAGATAGGACTTAGATTACTTTTCTTTTCCATGCATCTCCAAAGACAACGAGGAGCTTCCCTCCTAATTTGAAGAGCACTAAGTGAGTGTACATAGCTGTCCTATTAAACTGCGACTCCGTGAGGTGTTAGATTTTCACGCCAACACTTGGTTCATCATTCTGAGACTCTTGGAGTTGGGACTATAAGAGTTTTCAAAAGTCTTCATGGTTGTATCAAAATAATTCAGAGGAGGCACAATAGATCCATGTGGAGTTATGAGGATGAGTTTGTTGAGCTCTTGCAAAGGATTGCTTTCCCCTTTGCAAGAAGATTTGGAGAAGTCACATATGCAGTCGTGGCTCTATTAGATACCATATGGAGATATGTTGAGGAGTTTGATTCTGGGTATTGGAGATACTAGTGCTTCACCTTTGTGAGCATCACCTAGATGCAATGAGTGTTAAGGGGACCATTCATTATCATGAGAGATGGGTTCTTGTGAACCACTACTCATGAAACATGGGTCAATGAGTTTGACTCAAAACTACACGGTTGAATCCTAATAGCAATATCATAATTTGACATGCTGTGGAAAATACCTCCTACTTATCAATTTTATAAAGTATTTCACTTAAGTGATTTGGACGCCTATATTTGTGAGTAATTGCATTTTAATAAAGTTATATTCCTTATATGCTTTTGGACACCTAGGTCAAGGAGGGTCAAAGTTGGAATTCAAATGCAAATTTAAAGTGAAATGAGAATCTCATTTGGGCGCCCTATTTGAAGGGAAACGAAGATTTGAATTAGAGTTGAGAAAATTTATAAATAAGAGGTCTTGTCTTCATTTTTGGTTATCCATTGTTTATCATAACGAAGTGTTGCTGAAATGATTTCAGAAACCTTGCTTCGAGGAATGCATACCTCCTAACTAATATCGATTTCGTGTTTGAAAGATAACACCTAGCTGATTGAGACTGCTTCTTCATCCAGAGGTTGTAGATTGAGCTTCACAGTTGATTGTTTGGATTGATATTTCTTTTTTGGAGTTGTTGGTTCGAGCATGGCTGTAGCACGTTTTTATTCACAACTCCTTGGGCGATTTTTCTATCATTTTGGGTATTGAAGATATCATTTCTCCTACCTTGGGCGCCCCTTTCCACAAAGTTGCAGATTTTATTATGAAGTATTCAATTTTTTAGAGCTGGTCGCCCTAGTCCAGGCTGCTATTCCATTTCCAAATTTGTCTTGGGAAACGTGCACAATAATCTAGAGCTGTTTGGTGTTGTATCTTGCCTTGTACTTGGTCACCCTATCATTTGGCTTCATTTGCACTTGGTTTGACATCATTCGGAGGAGTATTGTCGAAGTTACAAGCATTAAGGTGAAATCTATGCTAGCTGGTTTGAGTTTTCAGTTCGCTGTTATTTTATATCAGACCTGGTTTTTCAGTCAATTTTGATATATTTTATATGTTGGATATCATGTACTCACTTGGAGAATATGCAACATTTTGGTGATCATAAGCCATCCATTTCTCATGGTTATTGCAGATTACTACTCATTTTGTAACATTGAATCAGTAGTATTGATCAGCTATTTTACTTTCTGCATTCCGCACTTTGTATTCCCACTGTTTAGTGGAAGAGACAGGCCTCGCCGTGTTGTACCCCAAATTAAAAATTTTGCTACACTTAGGCATTTTGAAGAAATGAGTAAAATTCTTGTCAAAATCTGTCAAAAAGGTCAAAATTGGGGTTTGCATGTCTTGCATGAGGGGCAAAAAAAAACTTGAAATTTTCAAAATCTGACGATCTGGGTCTGCTCAAAGCAATCAAATCTACAAAACCCAGATCTCAGTTTTTCAGCCCTACTTTTTAGGAAAATTGCTATTTTTAGAAACTTTCTAAAAAAATAGAACTTTTTCTGGGTTTTTCTAGGTTTCTTTTGAAACAAATACTGGCAAAATTTTCTAAAAATAGAAAATTTGGATTTTAGGGTTCAAATTGATTTTGATTGGTCGAAAATACTTCCTCATCAGACTGGTGCAGTCAGAATCACAAAAAGATCAGTTTTACCCTAGTGGGTCTATTATGCTTTTCCAAAAGCATTTTAGGAGCTCCGATGTCATCAATGTCAGCTACCAAGTGTCAAATTCCACATTCAAGCACTGAACAGAAGATAAGATGATGAACGTGCACGCAAATCGAAGAAAGGCAAAGGAAAGCATGTCGAACAAAGAAGAAAGGTGAAAATTGCAGAATAAAAACTAAGTCTGGAAGCCATGGACGCCCCAGCTAACCAGAGGCGCCCAACCTTTCAGGGCATCAGATGGTGGAATTAGGGTTCATGCTCCCAGGCAAGGTTGTTCAAATTCTTCCCAGCTCCGCAGTGAGTTCGGTAGCGCAATCGTCAGATCAACCAGTCATCTGAAACTCAAGATCAAACAGGGAGGTCTCAACCAAAAGACAGAATGCAAACCATGAAAATGTCAAAAAATAATCTAAGTCTGGGAACTTTGGGCGCCCAGCCTTTTGGAAGCTCAAAATCAACAATTAGGGTTTGCAGATGTGCTCAATCTCTTCAGGATCCTGTCAACTTCGTAGTGGATGTCTTCGTCAGATCATCAGACTTGTCAATCATCGGCAAATCCAGATCAAGCTGAAGGTATAAAATGAAGGTTCAACTTTGAAGAATGAAAATCAAGTGAAAATTGGCTAAGTCTGGAGGAAATGGGCACCCCTGAAGGAGATAGGCGCCCAAACTTTTGAGGGCCTAAACTGATGAATTTGCATATGAGGCCTTCAGTATGACTTCCTCAGAGTTGATCAAGCTTTCCAACGAAACCATCAGCACGTCAATTAGAGTTCGCAGTCATTAGATATCGAAGGCTGAATAGAGAAAAAAAAACATGAGCAAAGTCACGAAAGTGTGATGAGCCAAACTGGACTTGACTCAAAACCCCCAAATTTAATTCTTGAAATTCTCTTTTGAAACCAACACGAGCCTCTACTGCAATGATTTCACGGTGCTTGTAGGTCTGATTAGGGTGTTGGTGTTTGTCTTTCTTGTGTTACTCGTGTTTGATGATTAATGCCAATGATATACATAGATTTAACAAGCATGTGCATATAATGGGAACACAAGATATACTAAACTAATATGACAACGCAAATAATGACTTGATTTAATTGCCAAGACACCTTCTTCATACATAATAGATTGCATCCAAAATACAACTTTCATTGGGTTTCAACGGATACATCAAATAACATAGATTTTAACTTACAGCCAAATGCACTATGAATAGTGCTTGCTACAGTACCCGCGGCCACCATAATACACATAAAAATTTACTTACAACTTTCTCCCGCCAAATGATTGAAGAAAATGTTTCCAATACCAAGGGCGCCCCCTTTAGACAAGATAGCAGCAACTAAGAGAAGGCGTTTTTCTTAGTAGAAGATGTAGAAACCCTCACTTGAAGGCGGCTCGCTGTAGGTGGTCAAAATCAGCTCCAACAATCTTCAAAAAGCAAGCCACGACCTCAAAAACGTGAATGGAACCTCCAACAGTGATTTCTCTTGCAATGGATGACTTCTAACACTTGAAAACAGCAAGAAATGGCTCCCACGAATCAATCAAAACTCAGACCTGCACTTTAGGGTGGTCTTTCACACCTTCAAGATGCATAAAATCCTAACTACAAGCCCAAACCAGGCTTACCCACTGCTGAAATTGAGAAACCCTAGTTTCTCTCTTCCACAAACTCCACACTTCCAAACTTCAATCAGCAAAATATAACCAAGCATGAAGAAGTTCGAACTTCCTCTCCTTTTCTTATAATTTGTCATTGAAACACTATTCACTTTAAAAAAACACTATTCATTAAAGTTATAACTTTTTCACTTAAGTGATGAATAGTAACTGAAAAATAGAATTTAACCCCTTGAACTAATAGGCACATGGCCCCCAAAGTCTGGAAAGGTGAAATGATGATGAAGATCAATGTTTCAAGCTCCCGTAACACGCCAAACGCGCAATTCCACCATGTCACCAAACTCCAGATACCAAATAAGCAAATTTCCGACCAGGTGCCCGGACAGGTGACCCTCTGACCAGAACCCTTACCCTACGAGGGTCGATGTAATAGGCTAATCCACCACTCTGATGCTCGTGAAATAATGGGGACATTACAGAAAGTCAAAAGCAAAGTGAAAAATACAAAATAAATTCTAACTCTGGTGAAGTTTGGCACCCCAGCTACCCAGGGGCGCCCAAGCTTTTGACCCCTGAGATTCAACTTTTAGAAGAAATCACTCCCAGGAGACCCTCTTCAAAATCAATCAGGCTATCCAGTGAATCTGACGATCAGTCAATCAGATCAACCTAGCTCCCAGAATTGAAGATTCATCAGAAGATCAAAGGGAAACAAGCAAGAACTTGGAGAACTTAAAAATGGCTAACACTGAGAAAGTTGGGTGCCCCAGAAGGAGATGGGCGCCCATGATTTTGAAGGTCAAAATGAAGTCTTTAGTCAAAGTTGCCTCCAGAACAATCTTACCAGATTCGATCAAGCTCCGTGATGGATCATTTAGCTTGTCCATAGGATCAATCTAGAGACCAGAAATCAAATTCAAATTGGGGTCCAAAATTGGGAAAAAAACTCAGAAAAATGACCAAGTCTGATGAAGATAGGTGCCTCCAGCCAAGAAGGGCGCCCAAGTTCACTTGCCTTAGCAAAATTTTCAAAACTTCAAAATTTCATGAAGAAGATAAAACGTCTACATTCAATGCATAAGCTCAGGCTAGGGTTTGAAGAGTTTAAAGCAAAAGAAAGCAGATTTTCTCAAGCCTAAAACTTATTTAAGATGCCTTTGCCTTCCATTTCTTCATAATTTTTGCAGGTGGCGTCCAAGGGAGAGAAGAGTAAACATAAAGAATTTTTCTTTTCAGGATTCAAAAGCCATAGCTTGCTGAAGAAGAAAAACCAGCAATCTAAATTTAGAAAGTGTGCAAAACTTGTCTGAATATAGTCAAGTTTATAGGCAATCTTCAAGGTTTTCAGAATGGAATACACTCCCAATGAGTACAAGACCAAGTCAATGCTATATCATGACTTCATCAAAACAACTGAAACTAACTTGCATCACATCAAGCCTGTTTTCAACTTGTGTACTTTGGAAGATGCAGGTAACACTGCAATCAGGCACCTAGGCCACTCTAGACTTCTCGCAGCAGCATCAATTCCTATTTCAGTGCAAAGTCTAGAATTCATAATTGCTTGCGTCAAGCATTACAATCCAGCAACACAGGAGATTCAGTCAGCAAATGGCAAAGTGATTTGCAGCTTGAAACCAAACATGATTGAAAATGCTTCTCAATTCCACCTTGGCCTGAAAGTGTAACTATATCCAAGGAAGAATGTGAAAGAATATGGGACATGCATAAGGAGAAATACAGCAAGAAGATTGCACAGAAGAGGATGAAAGAAAACATAAAACTTTGCCAATTTCCATGATGTCAACGAGGCTCGAGAAAGCGACCAATGAGGTTGAAGATTTCTTGAGATCGATTGCAAATGGTGAAGAAATCCTAGAAAAGCGAAACTTTGTTATAGATAGCATTGATGCACCTGACAGAGATAAGGTTTCCAGCATTTTGGCGGATGTGATCGAGATTTAAAGCAACAATCATCTAGAAGCTTTCTTTCCGCTTTCTTTCTATTCTCATCTCAATTCTTATCTACTCTTTGAAGAAGAGAAAGAAAACAAAATTGTAATAGTTGGCATTTCCTGTTTTTATGCTTTCTTAGGTGGTTAGATATTTATCTTCTTTAGTTTTAGAAATAAAGCGCTTGCATGTTGGCAAGCTGAGTTGTAAAAGCAAGGGGATTGTAGGGTTCCCTACCTCTTGCTTGTCTATAAATAAAGAGCGTTTGCTCATTGTTTTTCTTAACGGTTATTGTGATAGCAAATTGCAAGCCTGTAATGCAGCAAGTTGTTATTCAGTGTCAGTTCACTTTGTGTAAGAGCAAGTTTGCAAGCCTCTTTAGCTGCAAGTTCTTGTGTATTCTGGTTTGATGGCTAAACTGTAAGCCTATTTTGCTTCAATCCTGCTGTCCTAGAAGTGTAATCTTTTGTGCCTGAAATTTGAGAAAATAAAGTATTGTGCCTGCTTTGTTGCCCTGATATAATGTCTCAAGTTTTCATTTATTGTGTTATGCTTATATGATCTTTAATTTCAGCCTGCATTGAAAGTAAGTAGATGTGTGTTGGAAAGAGAGTTTATCTAAGTATTTTGTCAGAGAATCAAACTTTGTTCATTTGTATTTCTCTTGCTCTGCGTTTACCTGATAAAATAGAAACGTCATTAGCATAGGTTAGTTGTAGTTGAAATTCCTTAAACAGAAAATCTCAGCTACGGCGCTTGAGTTTTATAAACCTTGTGCTCTTAGCTGAACCAAAAAGATAGGCAAATTAGATTTAATTTACTTACTTGAACACCATCAGTAAAGAGGGAGCATCCCCTCCGAATTTGAAGAACAGGTTACTGCACATAGCTGTTCGTTTCTAATTCGCATTCCAAAGGTGCGAATTAAAACGCCAACACGCCGTCTATTTCATTTTCAGTTTCTGATCTTTACTTTCATTCCCACTAAAAAGTGGAAGAGACAGGCCTCGTCGTCTATTACTTTCAGCACTTTACTTTTTTGTACTGCCCACTGAAAAGCGAAAGGGGTCGGCTAGCCGCCCATACATTTCCATTTCAGTACTTTGAATTTCTACTCCCGTTGAATAAGTGGTCAAGTTGCATTGCATTTCTAGCTGATCGGTTGATCCGTCTTCATATTGTTTTTCCAGCTTTCAATTTGGATTTCATCTAACGATCCCCTTTCCACTGTATGCTCTCACCTTGCCCTCATTGGGATCTAGGTGATTAGAAAGTGAAGGGTTGCTTTCAGTTAGTTTATTATTTCTCTAACGTTAACGGGTGAAATCTTGTGTTCAAAAATCAAAAAATTATAAGGGGATATTTCAACATGGCTATTTAACCATGTGACAAAATTAAAGAATGCAATAGAGGGAAAGATGAAAGGATTCTGCCTTCTTAAGAAATAAAGCCTTTATGAGACCAAAATTTTCATAAAAAGGTGTTATCCAAAATACATAAGCTACAACCCATTGTTCAGCTCCAGAGGTAGTTTGGGTGGGTGATTTCTTTGCATTGTCAAATTGCAGATACATCTTTAACTCAACACCTTTCAAGGGCCTGCAAGTAAATAGAAGGTTAAGAATCACCAAAAATCCTTTAAATATGGTCAAGAAGTATCCGAGAGTTATTCATTTTTTCCACAGTTCCATTTTCCATATTCTTGCAGGCAGGTTGGAGAAGAGTAGGGAGGCTTTTAGCTCCAAGAAAGGAATACCTCTGAAAAGAATTAAAGTCCATTTGATCAATAGAGACAACCTTTGATGCTAGATTGTCTTCTATGTTGGGTTTTCTCCAAAGTAATTTTGGTGTCTTGTGGATGTTGTGTTGAGTTACGCAAGTCCGTTTTGGAATGGTTTACTTCCTTCGTTATGGCATGAATTTCAGTTTATAGGACACAGTTTTCTTGTGTATAGAGCATGTCTAATGAATCATATTCATTATTCTACATAGTATTTGTGTTTGTGAATTGTCAATTGTCAATTGGTATACCCAATACAATTACAATTCAATTTCCAGCCAAATGACAATTATTCTTGAGCCACCAAACCAGAAATGACTGATTGCACCAGTTGCGATGCCCATCATCAGAGCCACAGTAACAAATTAAGACAAGAGGTTTGTGTGTCTTGATACACCCCTACAAAACTCATATTTCAGACCTCATTTTTCCCTTGTTTTATTAAGATGATTGTTGATGCGTTAGGTAAACAAGCCAAAATATCACTGCATTCTCGTTTCTATGTTTCATGGTCCACAAGCGAAGATATTTATCATCATGGTATTTTGTCCATTAGTAATCCTATATGAACGAGCAAGGAAATGAAGGTTGCAACCATCTCAAATGATGATGAAGCAGTTTGGAGGAAGATCAGTTCCAAAAATATCATCTGTGCAGGAATCAGCATTAGCATGGACGACAAGAAAGTGTTTCAGTGGCAGCTGGGGAGAAGATTGCACAACTGGCAGCAAGTTAAGCAGCAAAACATAGAAAAATTGCGATCAAAGGGTGCATTTGTGACATGAACTAGCAATCCATGAGATAAGCAGGTGAAAACAATGGCTAAGAACCATGAGCCATGTGACCATGACACTTATGATGGTAGAGACAACCATTCGCATGATCAAACAGAGATTGAAGGGCAGTTTAGTGCTGAAGTTTTGACATCCAGCGCAGAGTTTTGTTGACTGACTTCTTTGAACATCAGCTAAGGTTTTGTGTGTAATAATTAACAAGGATTTTCAATCTTCTGCAACAATACCTGATGTTTGGAGTGATGGTTTGTTTTGTTTTGTTAGATAGCATTAGACTCGGATCATTAGGACTGGATCAGAGAAGTCTCATGGCACATTGGGGATTCAATTCTTCAAAGAGCTGACAAATTTCAAAGTGAAGAAATACATCAAAATCATAGAGGCTGGTTGTGCACACAATATTGTTAATTTTAACAATGTCTATTTTTAGTTGTGTTCTATTTCCAAGCAAAGAGCTAAGGGCCTATTTTAAGCTGCTTTATTTTACTAGTTATTTAGAATAGATTTGCTTTAAAGTTTCTTTATTTCCAACTTTTTTGCAGCTTTAAGTGTTTGCACTTTAAAACAATGATTTTAGGGATAAATTATTATTATTTTAAACTAAAATAGAGCATCTTGTAACCTATAAATAAGTGTTTTGTGCACACAAAATCAAAAGAATGATTGACACTATGCTTCTCCTACCAAAATTGATATTTCGGTTGGTTAACTATGTTTCTAATTCCATTGATTGGATTAAAAATGGATAGAAGTACCAAGTTTTGTATTGATGTAGTTTATTTCACCTAGGTTGTAACTTTGTGTGCAAACTAGCTATTTAGTCTTTGAAATCACATGTTGTGTCATGTTGAGGTAGTTGTTATACCTTTCAACTGTGTTTGCATCTGTAATGTCCCCTTTTCCTAGGCAGTGGTCAGACGCAGTGGTTAGTCTACCAATTGGTCCCCATAGGCTAACAGGGTGTTCAGGGGACCCCTTTGAGGGTGATCTTTGGTTCTTCAGCAGGCCTTTTGGTGTTTATTTCAGTACTCTTCAACTCAGTGTCCCAATTTATTTGTGGTGTGCCTTTCAGAGGCCATTTTGGACACTTTGACGCACACTTACTATTTTTAGTAGGTCACTTGGATGTGTTGCTTATACTATTTATGGTAAGTCATGGGTATGGTCATTTGGCGGAGTTACTACTTTTGGCATGATGGCATAATTATATCCTAGAGTTATTTTGGTTAATATTGGTCCTATGCATTTAATATTAATAACGTCAAATAACCTATGCATTTAATATTTCAGTACTCTTCAGCTCAGTGTCCCAATTTATTTGTGGTGTGCCTTTCGAAGGCCATTCTGGACACTTTGACACACTTACTATTTTTAGTAGGTCACTAGGATGTGTTGCTTATACTTACTATTTATAGTAAGTCATGGGTATGGTCAGCTGGCGGAGTTACTACTTTTGGTATGACGGCGTAATTATATCCTGGAGTTATTTTGGTTAATATTGGTCCTATGCATTTAACTTTATGCGTTATTAAAAGGAGACTTTATATTTAAAAGGATATAAGTGATATTTTAAGTGCACTTTATAATATAAAGTTAAGTTCCAATTTAAAAGGGAGACATAAGGACTTTATTAAAAAGGGATTTAAATGATTTAAAAGAATACTTTATTTTATAAAGTATTGCACCCAATTAAATAAAATATTAAAGGGAGTTATAAGGAAAGAAAAGCAAATGAAATGAAATGTAATTCAAATGCAAATTAGGGTGTGGAGTTTGGGAATTATAAAAAGGCATTTGGAGCTCATTTGCACATTCAATCATTCATTGTTGAAGAAGTTTATTTTGATAAGAGTTTTGCTGAAGACTAGAGAGTCTGAAAATCTCAAGCTTTTTCAGGACAAAATCCCTCGGGAAGAACAAACCGATACAGGAGTGAAATACCTCCCAAGCCAACTTCCAGACAATTCCATTTCAGGGATTGTACTTGTGCTTCATTGAATCTATAGGAAAGGATTCAAAATAAAGGTTTGAAGATTAAATCCGGAAATCTGAGTTTGATTCATCATTGACAAAGACGTGTGGTTTTAAGCTGAATATAGAATCGTAGCATTTGATCCTAAGTTGTTGTTTGTATCTGAGGCGTAGGCCAATGACATAGAGGGACGTGAGTCTCTTATGAAGGACGAGTTGCATTCTGATGTTAAGGGAGGTGTTCCTTTCTGCTAGGTGTGATAACTACAAACTGAATTGCTATCTATTTGCAACAGATAACCTTGGTGAAAGCAGTTCGTGGGACTTTGGGAAGGTTTTAGATTGCTGGTGAATCGATTGGAGGGTTTTTGTGAGACGCGGGTCTTCTTGTTGTCCTGGCGTATCAATTACAGCACTCAGAAACTATTTATCAGCCGCTGCAACCCTTCCTCTAACCCTGGCATGAGCTTCATAGCTGAGAAATCCACAGGTGCATCATTGGTTAAGGGTGGCATTTGGAGTAATTCTGAATTTCACTGTTACTTCGGCATTCTGAGCATTTCTGGGACATTCATGAGCATTTTCAGACCTTGGCGAATTCATTATCAGGTCTAAGATACTTGTAACTGCCTTATGTATTGCGTGCTTAGTCTATATTTGCATAATAGGATCTATTGTTGCATAGTCTGTGAATTTTTGAGTGTCAGAAAGAGATGTCTACACAGCTGTAGCTCCTCATGGTTGCCTAATTTATTTGTAGTCTGTCTAAATACTGAGTTAGTCGACTGCTGTAACAAAATGAGTTTCCTGTACAAGCATTTCAGTCATCAGGTCATCAGAAATTACTTGCAAAAGGCTGTTATGATAGTTCTGTTATGGCGTCATTCTGAGATACACTATCAGTATTGTTGTGGAGTGTCTTTTAGTAGGAAATATTGATGGAAATGATGATTCAGTTAATTCTCCCAAACTCGTTAAGTTCATTTCAGCTGTTGTTCTGAAAATGCAAGAGATATGAAATGTCTAAACTAATTCTCCAGGTTGTATGAACTTTCCATTTGAATGTTGTCATTTCATTTGCTCATGCAATATAATAAGTTTGATAAAATAGAATATCAAACAAACTGAAAAATCAGGCAAAGTCGAAATAGAGATTGTTTCATTTGGGGTGGGACACTACAGCATCTGATGTTGGTCTCTATTTGTATCTAATTGTTGATCTCCATGTTGAAGGTGTTTTTTGTGTTTTTTAGATTAAATTGCTTTCATCATTAAATCTATAAAATCACTTGCAAGAGAGGGCTATTATCAATACAATGCTTGTATCCAAGGAAAAAATATAGACACGTAGTCATTTCATTGATGCAAAACCCCTAGGAAGATATGTTAATATTTGTATATCTTGTGATGTCCCTTTTGGGCGAGCAAGAGAAAATAAGAGGGAAAAATAATATTTTATCATTTTGATTTTTGGTGCTCTAGGGAAGGAGGTTAAATAAGATTTAAATTTGAATTTTGGCGCCTAAATTATTTTAATATTTTATTTGGGGCTGGGCGACCCTATTACACAGGTAATTGGTAAATAATTGTTTTATTAACAATGAGCAAGACGCTCAATAAATAGTTTACAAGATTTACAAAAAACGGAAAGTTTCTAAAAAGAAACTCTAGATAAGATCGGAGACGATCTTATCACTAAATTACAATAAATTACAATATTGAGCATTAATAAATAAATAATAAACATTATTTTAATACCCTCCCTTAATGCTCAATCTATCTACTACACCAAGATGCCCCCTGAATTTTACAAACTTATCTGTACTGAGCGACTTGGTGAGAATGTCTGCTGTCTGATCCTCTGTCGGAACATACAGCAACTGAACTGATCCGTCTTCAACCAACTTCCGAATGAAATGACAGTGAGTTTCCACATGCTTGGTTCGCTCATGGAAGACCGGATTCTTGGCAAGTTTGAGAACTCCCTGATTATCACAGAACAAGGGAGTCGGACCTACTTGAGATATTTGCATATCTGCAAGCATCCGGTAACCAAACTGCCTCACATGCTGGCACTACTTGCTCCTGCGATTACTGCATACGTGGGAGAGAGCCCTTATAGCACTTCTTACTATCATCTACCATGGCGGTAAT
>VDFB02211806.1:0-16005 GCA_007258455.2 Sequoia sempervirens
CCACTTGAAGATACAAGGTCATTTCATCAGACCTTCTTGGTCTCCCCATGCGTTGACATCTGTCACATTTTCTGGTGTAGGTTGCAGCATCTTTATGTAGTGTGCGCTAATAGTATCTTGTAGCAAGCACTTTCATAGATGTTCTCTTATCTACAAAGTACCCACCACATGGCTCATCATGACAGACTTGCAAAATTTCATAGGTCTC
Organism: Sequoia sempervirens; assembly: GCA_007258455.2. NCBI lineage: Eukaryota > Viridiplantae > Streptophyta > Pinopsida > Cupressales > Cupressaceae > Sequoia > Sequoia sempervirens. Next base: position 209 of record VDFB02211806.1, read on the forward strand.
ATCTTCCCTAGCACACCTTCTCATGACTTGGTCAGGTCCTGTGTAAAATAAATAGTCGATAATCCATGAAAAGTTCAAACTTTTCTCTACCAACAATTGTCTTTCTTTTGGTGAGAAGTGGGCTAAGATCTTGTTGGCTACTAAATAATTTTCAATATCTACATACCATGGAGTTTGAGTAGCAATAAAAAATAGATGTTCATCAAGAAAGCTATCATTAATTACCTTAGGGGTGGCAGGTGTAGTTGTTTGAAGTCTTGATAAGAAATCATCCACCACATTATCCCAACCTAGCTTATTAATAACTGTCATATCAAATTCATGCTACAATAGGAGCCATCTTGATTATCTACCAGATATGGTAGGCTTATTCATGAGGTACCTTATTGTTGCATGATCTGTATGGACAAATATTTGGTAACCAGTGACATAATGTTGAAACTTGTTCAGGGCATACATAACTGGTAGCAATTCTTTCTCTGTGACAGTATAGTTTGATTCAAGGCCTTGAAGGATTTTGCTAATGAAATATATAGCATGCTCTATGGAATTCTCTTTTTGTCCTAAAACTACCCCTATGGCATAATCAGAAGCATCTGTGTGTATATAAAAGGGCAGACTCCACTTCAATCCTTGAAGAACAGGTGCTTAAGTAATTAAGTTCTTAAGCTGTAGGAAAGATTTGTCACAGGCCTCAATCCAGTTAAATTCAGAATCCTTAGTCAATAAGGCATATAATAGACTAGCTATTTTGTTGAAATCTTTGATAAATCTTCTATAATATCCAGCATGTCCTAGGAAGCTTCCAACATCCTTTTTGTTTCATAGGTGTTGGAAAAGTTAGAATGACTTCAATTTTTGCAGGATCAACTTGAATTTCTGCTTGAGAGATATGATGGCCTAAAACAATTCACTCTTACATCATCATAAAACACTTCTCACTATTCAAAGACAAATTTTTCTCCTTACATCTTTTCAGCACTTTCTCCAAATTTGCTAATGTTTCTTCATAAGTAATTCCATAAATGGTGAAGTCATCCATGTAGATCTCCATAGAATCATGATAAATGTCAGCAAAAATACTGATCATTGCCCTTTGAAATGTTGTAGGTGCATTACATAGGCCAAAAGGTAAGATAGAGTAGGAAAAAGTGCCCCATGGACTAGTAAAAGTTGTTTTGTCTTGATCCTTAGGGGAAATTATAATTTGATTATACCCACTATATCCATCCAAAAAGGAGAAATACTTTTTACCAGACAATGATTCTAGCACTTGGTCAACAAATGGCAGTGGAAAGTGATCCTTTTTAGTTGTTGTGTTCAGCTCCCTGTAGTCTACACAAACTCTCCATTTTGCACCTTTTTTAGAAACAATCACCAGTGGAGATATCCATTGACTATTTAAAATTGGGTAGATAAAACAAGCATCAAGCAATTTTTGGAGCTCTTTTTTAACTATTTCCCTGAGTGCTGGGTTTGTCCTTATTTGAGGTTGCCGAACAAGTGAACAGTCTTACTTAAGGTAGATCCTATGAGTACAGAGTTGAGGATCTATTCCCTTCATATCCCCATAGTCCCATGCAAAAGCTCTGTGTTGATCTTGTAGCATTGTGACTGGGACAGTTTGTTGAGATTGAGACAACTTATTATTAATGTTCAGACATCGGCCTGGAGACACTTCTACTTGCTTGGTAAGATCATTCATGGAGGTTGTTGATAAAGGTGGTGTTTGTATTTCATGTGGAAGCAAATTGTGATAAACTGCAAGAAATTTAGGTGGCAAACTCTTAGGATTCAGTTGTTGCAGGAAACACTACTGAAGACAGCTATCTGGAACAAATGGGCTACTCAGATCAGAGTTGGACTAAAAAATCATCATTCTGAAGCTAGGAAAATGGATTAGTTTGTAGCATCATTAGCTGAGCCAATGAATTGACTTCTTTAGTTTCCTCTCCTAAATCTTGCCAAATTGGCTGTGACAAGTCTGGCTGAGGCTGGGCAGGTGGGTATAAAGCCAATTTTTTTATTGACTGACCATCAAAAATTGTCATCTCTCCTGAACAGCATCCTATAAAAGTATCAGTTGTGGCTAACCATGGTCTACCGAGGATGATAGGATATCCTTCCAAAGTTGCCTTAGTGGACAATATGGTGAAATTTGTTGGGTATTCCCAAGACTCAAGGAGAACAATGACATCTTCTACCACTCCATTAGGTGTTATTGTGGAACTATCAGCAAGCTACAAGACGGTAGGTGTAGACCGAATGGTTAGGATATTTAGATACTCCATAGTATGCTTGGTCATTACATTGATGGCTGCACCAAGGTCAATCAAAACATTCTTTACTATCTAGCCATTAATTTTTATTTTTACCACAAGACTCCTAGGGTCAGTATATTTTGGAATGACTACCTTCCCTAACATAATATCTGCCAACTGTCCTAAAACATGGATAGTTTGGGGATCCTTTTTCTTTCTTCTTGGTTTCTTTAAACATGCCTCCTTAATAGCTTTTCCATAAATTGGGACATCTTTAATGGCTTGAAAAAGGGGAATTTGAATGTGTATATTCTTTAGCTGATCCAAAATATCAAAGGTAAGCTCTTCCATAGACTTGGATGTAGTAATTTCCAATCTCTGAGGAAAAGGCAGTTTGGCCTGATGTTGTAGGACAGGCTCCTTAGAGACAATATCTGATACAGGTATATGTTCTGCAGGATTAGTAGGTTGTTCAAAGGTAGAGTCTAGAATCTTTGTAATTATAGGTGGTTATGGAGCAAGGAGAGTGGTTCCAGACTTGAGATGGATATCATTAATATTTAGGGCATAAGTTGGATAGTGATTGGCTTCTACAAAATACATAGGCTATTGTTGCTACTGTTACTTATTATTAGGATTTGGAAATGGTTGAGTAGGCATAGGCATTTGTTTTGGAGGGCCAGTATTTGATGCAAGTGCTACAGGAGGTGGCATGAGGGCCGGAGGTTATGGTTGTTGAAGCTATAGTGATCCAGGGGATTGGTTCTGCCATTGTTGAGAACCTCTTCATTGAGGATTCTGCTACCAATTACCTTGGGGTGGAGTCCATTATCCTTATGGCTACTGCCAAGGTCCTTGAGGAGATTGCCATTGAGGACTATGATAGTTAGGCAAGTGTGGTTGAGAAAAATTTCAAGGTGGTGATGGGTCATATGTAGGTTGCCATTGGTTATTATAATTAGAATAAGGATTACCAAAAGTTAAAAGGTTTTGAGGCATACCTTGTCTTTGAGCCCATGGTCGCCTTTATGCAATGAAGAATACTTGGTCATCATCACCCTCCACTATCTTAAAATCAATAGGTAATTGCTTAGCCTCCAGGTTAGCCACCATCTTACATCTACAGTCATGTTTCTTCTATCTACAATGTGGAAAGAACTTAGCCAAGATTGCTTCAGCTTCCTCATGTTTCTTCCGAGCTTGCATAGTATCCAACTGTGTAGCCATGTTGTTTATGATATCCTACTTGAAATTAGACAGCAAATTTGTGGTCTCCATCTGTGAAACTCCATTAGTAGAAGATTTTCCCATTGTGGCTTGATGACCTCCATCCTTCTTAACAATTGCACGAGAGTAGTTGCTACATATTTTCTTGATATCATCCCAAGGAACTTGGGTTATATCTCCTCCTCCTTTCAGATCCAGGGCATCTATATAGGTGTCACTGATTCCCCTTAGAAAAAGTAATTTCTAAGATTCTTCATTGAGAGTATGGTCTAAATTATTTTTCAGAGAAAATAAGAATCTTGAGTTATAGTCTTCTAGGCTTTCATCCTCCTTTTGTTGAATTTTGAATATATCATCACCCTTACTACCACTCTTACAATATTCCTTGTATTTCTCCATAAATTTTGTTTGCATAGCTTCCCAACTATCAATAGTATCCCTTCCCAAGCTCATAAACCATTTAAGAGCTCCCTCCTTCAAAGTAGCAGGAAAAAACTTCAGCCTATGAGTATCTGAAGTGTAATCATAGCTGCGACAGAGGATGTCAAACTCAAACAAGACAGTGTGTGGGTCCTCTGTAACTAGTCCATAGAACTTGGGAAGTAATGAAGAAGGAATATTTTTAAGGTTATCATTATCTTGCTGAGCAATAATGGGGAATTAAAAAGCAGGAGGTTGATTAGGTAGATTACGTGTCATATTTGCTTGTTGGAGTATCCAAGCAAAAGGATTTTCTTGAGGTTCTTTGTCAGATGGAGCAAATGGTGATTCAGCAAGTAGGTTTTCAGCAAATGGATTGATATCTTGGTCTCCTCCTTCCTCAAATAGATTATGAACTAGTTCAAAATTGTTATCAATGAATGGAAGGTTAGGGAGGAATCTTCCCAGAGCATATCTTCTTCTAGGCATGCAATAGAATTAACTGTAAATTGAAGGAATTTGAAAATGCTTGAATAAACACACTAAACTACTGCTAACAATGACTATGGTAGGTTCTTAGCTTGACACTGTCCCTGGCAACAACGCCAAAAATGGTCAATTCCACAAAAGGATATAAAAGTCATGGAAAATCCTAACCCAGGAATTGGAGATTCCAGTAAGTGACTAACATCTTCTTATGGTCGTTCATTTACATTGTCAAACCAGGGAATGTATACTTGAAATGGAGTGGCACTATATGTGCACTAAGAACTAGTTTCAGTTGTAATTTACCAAAAATAAATGCTTGGAAGGAATTCTACTTATGTTGTGGAAATGTAATGTAAAGTCTTCTTAACTTAAGCATAACTTAATCAAAGAAGAAATCATGACAACTATTACTAAGAAGCAAACTATGAACTGACTTTATGCTGCAAGAAAAAACACATGGAAGGATTCATGATGCTATAGGAACAATATAAGACTGAGTTTGCACTGAAACCTTCAAGAATGAAATACAACTTATAATTAATAGGAGAGAAATAACTAACTATAGATACTCACTAAGTGGGCCCCCTTAGCAAGCATCAACTAGCTTATGCAAGAATTCAGCTCAAAACTTCATCAACTTTTATTCATAAACTTGGAATCATATACATTGATGGTTCTGCTTGTAAGAAAACTAACACAAAACATTGTTTCTCATTATAATACTAACTGTAACACACTCCATTGCTCACTCACACAGGAGGAACACTTATTTATAGTAGAAAAGCAACTAACTACCTAACTCTAGCAAAGAAAGACATGGACATAAATGCATCCTAAAACCGAGGAACAAACTTCTCATAAATAAAGGCATATTTGTTTAACACAATTTAGAGAGAATTTAGTATTCCACTCTTCCTAGATTAATGATCATTTACATTTCCTCCTAACGACCTGGTCAGAGAGTCTTGCTAGAACAACTTCCTCGATGTCATGCTAGAAATGGACTTTACTATAGGGCCGAGATCTATTACGCTTTGAATCGTTCATGCTTCCTTCAACAACTTGTGATGCACATGGTGACAAAAGCGAAAGAAAGCACGCATGGAAAGTAACAAAATACACATTTATTAATCACATATTAAATCCATTTCATTATCCAAAAACCACATGCATTATATCAGTCATTTAGGAGGTCAAATAGGACAATAAATAAAGACACATAGAGATGTTAAGCTGCATGAATATAGGAATGTGTTGATATAGGATACTACCTGATTTTAGATAAAAAGTCTTTAATCAAAGATTTGAAACAACCATTAGCAATAAGAGTAAGGGTATTAAAAATACATCATAATATTCAAATTATGATCATATTTCGAGCTCATCAAAAAGTTCAGGATTTTTAGGCATAGGATTGTAATGGTTGAAAGATAAGGAAGATGGGTTGTTCGCCAAGAAAGCCATTGATGGAGGTGGAGGTGGTAAAGGCTGATTTATGGCCTGTTGAGGCTATCGAATGAGAATGACTTTAAAATCAGATAAAGATGAACTTGATGAAGATGGGGATGATGGAGATGATGGAGGTGGTTGGGTGAATGATGATTTGTGTCTTCTCCTAGTCCTTCTTGACCTGGTAGGAGCTTGCAACTCTTGAAATTCCTCTTCTCCTGGTGTAGATCTGGTTCTTCTTCTGAATCTTTCAGGAGAAATGGTAGACATAAATCGATCCAGCTTGCTTATTCAAGCCCTCCCTCTAGTGCCAATCTCTTGATGGTTTTTTCTACACAACAACTTAGAAAAAATATGGAAATCCTATCTCTCTTGGAAGGTAAATCACTATTAGCAAGCCTCAAGAGATAACCCCAAGGTCTCTAATGTCAGGTCTTGATAATGCATAAACAACTTAGTGATAAATGTGAAAATGTTGGTAATCACAATGGGACCTTACTACAAGCAATAATTGGATCTTAAACTTATTTGATTTTTCCATATGGTGATACTTCAATCCTAAAACTAACCCATATAATAAAGAAATAGAAAAAGATAAGGGTTTGAGAGAGACCCTAAGATTAAATCTACTTCTAAGACTAACAATGTAAATGATGAAATACTTGAAATGGACCAATCCCTCATAAACTAATTCCTATTGAATCCAGATAAATCTGCAATCTTACAGAAATAGTGCAATCTTCTAAGGCATTAAATATTTTTAGATCATGAACCCTCATCCAAACCAACCCTACTGCAATTGAAATGAATAAGTATTCACAATTAAACTAAGCACAATAAATGTTCAATTCCACGCTAACTTTGCAAGGCAACTAACAATCAGCTAGCTGCAAAAAGTATGGACCAAGGATTACTGCAAATACTTCAAGCATCAAACCATAAACACCATTGAATCAGATCTAACTCTACAATCTAACATGTATCAAATAACCTTGAGCAATTTCAAAAGATGGAATAGCAAGAACCATGCAAGATAATTCAACACAAAGAGATCACCAAAAATCACAATGTCTTCAATTGTATTGAATCATCCAATATCAACAACAATTCTAATGTTCTGTGTTACAACACATGCTCCAAAATTGACTAACTTCTAACCATAATTCTTACTTTACTACCCTAATTACTTCTAAGCCAAGAACTATCTCCCTTTACAAATGAGGGAAAATTCCATATTTATAGAAACCTCCAAGATATGTTGGCCCAATTAGGGTTACAATAAAAACAACCACAAAACAAGGTCATCCCAAGAATTTCAGAACAAAAAAAAAAGCATTAAATTCTTGGGACTCATCCAAGTCGGCCTGGGATCTCCAATATAATCTGGTCCAATGCATGCAAAATAATAAGGAAGCACAAATTTTGATGTAGCCTTGCATTAACTAATTTTCCCTTTGTCTTTATCTTGATTGAATTTATCTAGCATCTTAAGAAAAATCCCCTCTAGGTCAGCCATAGGTGAAGTAATAAATGCTTTAAACCCTCCTTCGATCAAATTAATCTCCTTGATTGATTCCTTAACAACCTTATTAAATTTAGCTTGCACTTAGCAAAAACCACCATCAATATCCATTATAACAGAAGGATTAGAATTAGACCACCACCAATAATATATTCATCATTCAAATAAATCAAAGCAAAGATCAAAATCCCCCTAAAATATCGTTAACGCACTTTCTTCACAGTTTGGGATTTTAACCCCTTCACGGAATCCAGGGCAAAGAGGAATTTCAGAAAATTTCCAGCCAGGTGGAATTTAGTAGAGTAAGCATAATAAGGACCCAATAATCATTCAATCAATCACAATCAGATAAGAAACAACATGAAATATCTTAATTATACTCAGATTAATCACATGATGCACAATTAGTAGCTAATAATTCATGCTATCTCATAATCCTTCATTTTCAACAAAGTTTCAAAGAATTCCGCCAAGGATGGAAATCCACAAAAACAATAGTCTACAAGCTCCAGAAAATTAAGAGACAGTGAAATTTTTTGGAAAATCTGAAGGAAGCAGAAATTCACGAAGCGGGAGAAACTCCAGATCAATGCATATTCTGGGAAAACGCAGAGGACAAGGAAAATCGGGGAAATCTGCCAGTGAAGGAAAATCCCAAAATTGAAGAAAAACCCGAATGTTGACATTCTCACACGACTTCACTCAAATTGATCGAACAATCACAAATTTGAGGAACTTGGGTTTGTAACCAGCTCGATTTGAACCTTCTATAGGTCATCATTAAATTTGAGGCTCATCCAAAGGTAAATCAAGAGGAAATGGCGATGCCCTAAATCTGAAACCCTAAAATTTCAGCATGAAGGTAGGGGAGTTAGCCCAGATTTCGATTGCCACCCTTATTAAGCCCAAGGATGGGTTATTCAAAGGAGACACAGGTGAGTTTCACTTAAATCAAATTGAAAACAAGCTCACAAACTCACCCAGGGCCAACAATCAGACAAGCTCGAAAAACCACAAAATCAACCAAAACAAAAACAACCATGCATAGAGGATTGAGCTCAAAAATGCAATCATGAGAATGCTAGGCACCATTGAACTCATCAATCAACAGGAGAATACAATGACTGGGCCATCAACATTCATAAAATTGATAGACCAAAACCCCAATTCAGGAACTCGACAAGGAGACGTAATTTTAGGAAAATATGATCCATGCAGAATTCTGTGAAGGATCAAAATCTCTGGAAAACAGTGCAAAACATTAGCTGCTGGGTTTTTTAGAGCATCCAGGGAAATCCAGAAGAAGTGGAAAATCCTGAGAGTAGTGAAAAACCCTAAATCAGCTTAGAACATTATATTTTCAAAGTGCTTCCCAAAAGGGGGGGCATATGCATGAATAAGATAATCATTCAAACACATGCTAAGGCAACAAAACCTCAAAATCCAAGGGCCAAAGCATCAAAAACCAAAGAAAAAGAGGGCCTCTACTTTCAGTGGTGCATGTGTACAAAAACTACACAACAAAATCTAATCCAAATGATAAAGAAATAGCAAAAGATAAGTGTTTGAAAGAGATTTCTAAAATTAACACTAATCCTAAGATTAACAATGCAAATGATACAATACTTGAAATGGACCAATCCCCAAAAACTAATTTTTGCTTAACCCAAATGAACCTTGAAACTTACAAAAATAGTGCTATCTTCTAAGGCACTAAATATTTTTGAATTATGAGCATTCATCCAAAACAACCCTATTGCAATTGAAATGAACAAACATTCACAATTGAACTAAGCACAATGAATATTAAGGTCCAAGCAAACTTTGCAAAGCAACTCACAATCAGCTAGCTACAAAAAGAATGGACCAGGGATTGCTAACCTCAAATCTAACAAATATCAAATAACTTTGAGAAATTTCAAAATATGGAACAATAAGAACCATGGAAGATAAGCCAACACAAGAAAGATCACCAAGGAACAATGTCTTCACTTGTATTGAATCATCCAAAGTAGCAACAATTCCATTATTCTATATCACAACACTTGCTCAAAAATAAAACCAACTCCTAGCTCTAACTCTTGCTCTACTACATAATTCGCTTCAATGTATATCTATCTAGCCCTTAAAAATGAGGAAAAATTCCATACTTCAAGAAATCCCAAGATATGTTGGCCCAACTAGGGTTATAATAAAAAATGGCCACAAAAAAGTCAACCCAAGAAGTTCAAGAACAAAGACAAAATAGCATTAAATGCTTGGAACTCATCCAGGTCAACCTAGGTTCTCCAATATAGCTCAGTCCAATGCATGTGAAGAGTGAAGAAGGAATAATGGGAAGGAAATTTTTTTATGAAGCCTTGCATTAAATTCTCTCCCCTTTATCCTTATCTCACCCTACTTTATCTTGCACTATCAAGGAAATCCTCTCCAAATTGGCCAAAGGTGGAATAACTAATATTTTGAACTTCCTTTCAATAGATTTAATATCTTCTCTTGCATGTTTGACTATTTTATGGGCATGTGCAGGATCATGGTATGCCAAACAGGCCCTTAAGTGGCAAAAAATTCAGAAAAATCAGTGTTAGGAAACTTGACGTAAATATTTGAATAAGTTATCTATATTATTTCAAAAATATGTAAGAATAGAATTTGTAGAAAATTGAATGTAGTTTCTAAAATACTAGGTTTATTTAAAAATAAAAATCTATTTGGTGAAAATTTGAAATTTCAATCATAGTACTTAAATTTCAGGGGAAAAATAAGAAGTAGGTTAACCACCTAACCATAATAAAATGATGATATTTTTTTTGTAATATTTTATATATAAAGTAGAAAACTCATGTTCGGATGATGCATATTTTTTGTTTTTTTTCCAAGTAAATAATTAATTATGAATTTTTATTACAACTTTTAGAAAATATAAAAACTTGCATTCACCACTTAACTTGGTCAAAATTCATGAAATTTAATTTTTATTTTTAATCCTATAGTATGTAAAGAAGCATAGAATGTGGCATATGTTTTGGATTCAAAAATATGATACCGTTGAAAGTTATAGATGTTTTTCAATCAGCCTATCGATCGGGACTTTAGTCGTAATTCTAATAGAAAATGAATAATAATTATTTATTAAATTCAAATTAAATCATAATTTATATTTTTGGAAAGCTGAGAATCTCCTCTAAAAACCCTTTTCGTTTCATTAATTTTGGGTGAAAAAAAAGCGTCAGCCACATACCCTACAAATATTGCCACTTTTTGGCATACCATGATCCTGCACATACCCTTATCCCATTCCACCTTTATGGTTTGGTACCTATCCATGATTGCAATGTATGTGGTTGCATCATCCAAATGATGAACTATGATTGGTCCATCATCAATTGGGACATAAATGTCATGCCACCATTTCCTTAACTGTTCCAAGTTGAGATGCCTCAGTGCAAACCTCTTCCTGCCAGTCATGACCTCAAAAAATGAAATACATTTATTATATATGTTAGTCAGGGTGCTCTCTATTTATTTTCCCTGCTTATGCACTTTCTTCAGTACCCTCTATTTGATCTACAGGACTCCATACCATTCGCAGGGTTCTACAACTTTTTAAAAAGAAAGGATTCCATCACTTACCAACCTTTCTTCATTATACTCCATGATGGCCTTGGTTTTCTATAGTAGGGGATCAAAATCCTCCTTGTCCTGAGCTAACACATATTTTAGCCACTCTTTTGACCAATGAGCATCTCCAGTAGTTGACAGGATCTTCTTGATTGCATCATCTCCTCTGGTTCCTACTCCATGGAACCAATCAAGTGTGACCTGAGTTGAGGTCTTCATCCTTCCAAGTTCATTGACTGCATCCTTAGGAAACAAGCCTTCAAGAGCAACTCCTTCACTTCCCATAGTCTACAGAAGCTTCATCAGATGTAGCACATATTTATATATATCATTTATTTGTTTCTGTAATCTTTCCTTCTCCTTTGTCTCTTTATCCAACCTCCTAAGGATGGCTTGAGAGGAATCTTGGAACTCTTATTTCTCTTGATCTTTACTAGTAGTCCCCAAGTTTATAGTTTTAATGGTGTAATCCTGAGGATCCATCTCACCTTTGTCTTTGTGAACTACAAGAAAAACAACATGAATTACCCTATTATCTTCCTCATCCCTAGTGATTTTTGAAATCACTTTAGCCTTCTTTGTTTTCCTCTTTCCAATATTGGATAATAGTTCATCCAATTTAGGAGGAGTATCATCTACAATTATCTTCTTGCTCCTTAATCTTTCATTACGCCAACCAGGAGTAGTGCCACCTGGCTATTGTTCACATTTTTTCTCCTATTTTGATTGTCCTACAGAAGGCTTCACATCAATATTATGCACATTCATATTATGCACCAAGGGTATTTATTCAGTCTTATCTTCTCCCTTATCTTCCTCCCTATTATCTCCTAGATTTTGACTTTCATCTTGATCTAGTTCTTTTGTCACCACATGAATGGGAGAGGGAGTCCTTTCATGCACCTTTTTCTCTTCTATAGGTTTCTCTTCCTCATTACAAGCCAGTGAATTCTCATATGATAGCTAGGAAGTTTGTAAAATATTACCAATTTCTACCTTTGCCTTGTGAAGATCACCTTCCTTGAGTTCTTCTGCATCTTCACCTTGATGGACATCATCACCAATAGGCTTTGTTCTCTCTTTCTTCATCATGTATCTCCTAGGATGAAGGAATTATAGAAGCACCTTCTTATTGTGGCATAGTCGAGGAAATTGCAAGAGCACTCTTTGTGACTAAACTTTCCTTTGGAGAAGGGGTCCTAGCTTTTCTGATATACACCTGTGTCTTTTCTCTATATATTTCCACATCTACCACTTGTGATCCTACATCCTCCTTTTTTTTTTCTTAAGGTTGTCCACCTTGTTTCTTTTAAATCCTTACAATTCTTCTTCTTTTGGGTACAAGAATACTTTCCTTTTCCCCTTCTACTTTGTGCTCCTCCTACGCAGATGTCCTCTCCTTAGAAGAAACATTCATCCTTTTAGCACTAGGCTTCCTCTTCTTCTCCTTCTCTACCTCTGCTTGAGCATCCTTAATCTTGATCTTGAAGGGGGAGCCTACTTTTTCTTTTCCTTCTAGATCGTTCTCGTCTTCCTCAGAGTTGGATTGGGAATCCAAATATCCCATTAGATCATAAGTATATTGCTTCCCTTCATTTTTCCAATTCCCAAATCTTATGCTTGAGCCACAACTTGGTATACTTGATAATAGGAGCATTGATTTGCTCCATTTTAGTTTTCTCCTCTTCTAACCAATTAATCTCACCTATAGGTTTATCATTAATTGATTCATAATCATGACTCTGGATTACTTCCCCATCATTATCAAGTTGATCAGGGATGGCCTTAATGCTATACAACCTGATTAAACTAGTGGGTAACCTAGATAGTTTCTTCCTTCTGATCTCAAACTCATCTTTTCAATTGTCCAAATAGTCTTCAATGTCATCCTTGTGTCTAAAGTCCCTGCTAGCTCTCTTTTGGGATTCTCTTGTCCTATCAAATTTGAGCCTCTTTTAATGCAATTCCAGACTTGGAGTACTCATGTCTTCCTCAGAGGAGTGTGTTGTAATTATGGAAGGGAAGAGCTCATTGACTCCCAGCCTCAATGGGAAATCACCTCCTAAGCTTGTTTGTGCATATCTTTCTTCACAATATCATCAAAGGCTGAAACTTTCCTGGTTACCTCCAAGAGTATGATGTGATTTATTGGATATCTTGGTAACCTATAAGGAGCTCTCTGGAAACCACTAATTCTGATGTATTTGAAGGTAGGAAATTGTATAAACCATGCTCCATATTTCTGTATCAATTCCTTGGCTATATCAGAAATCCTTACATGATCTGCCCCTTGTAACAATCTTGTGATATACATAGTGAATTCATCATTCACCCTCCTATATCTTGAGCTATCCAAATGTAGCTAGGGATAAACCTTGTAGATAACATCCTGGACAAAGATTCCTCATGCACTCAACCCCTTCTATGGATGAAACCTTGCCAAGGCATAGACCAAGTAAGATGTCATTGTGAAGCTCTTGGTTTGCAAAAAATTGCACAATTGCTCATGGATCCTAGCATTGATGACACCTAACCAAAGATAATCTATATTTTTCTCCATCCTCATAATGATGTAAAACACCCAATTCTCAAATATCCCCACAATCTTCAAACCCATTACTTTGCTAAGGAGGATGATTGCATCATAGTACTATGTTCTGAACTTGGATCTATGCAACTACTTAGGTAGCTTGGAGAAGTGTGGCTTAGGTTTCTCTAACCAAGAATTGATAACTTGGAAAGCCTTAGTTTTATCATTTGTATAGTGTTTCTTGGAGATGTTAAGATCAAGCCCCACCACATGAGACCTATCTGGCATGTCAAATGTATGAGCCACTAAGACATGAGAGAAATTGGCAAGCACCCTTCCTTGTGGAATAATTATCCTCTATGTATCTGAATAATAATTCCTAGCACACTCTAGGACTAACTCATAACATTGCACTGTAGTGGGGAAGCGAACCACATGAGCCAACCCAGATTTTACCAGTCTACTAGCTAATAGGGAAGGATTTTGTACTGCCATGCTTGCTTTAAATTCTTCATAATCCCATCTCCCAACATTGTTATCTGCTAACTTTGACCAAATGGAAACCAACTTTCTCTCAGGAATCTTTCTTTTCATATTGAGATTGATTCTCTCAACCTCCAAAACAAAAGCTCCCTCATTAGTAGGATCCATTACTTTTCCCTTAGTCCTTCCAGCAATGACCTTGCTTGATTTAGCCTGCATTCAACAAAAAACCACAATAAAGATCCACCACAACATGAAAATCCAAGTTATTCCATCATAAAATTGTATATCCATCCTTAAGACAAGTCCCATGATGAACAAAATCCCCTCAAACATCATCAATATTACTCATTTCAAAGTTTGGGTTTTGTGTCCTCTCGCGGAATTCAGGCCAAAGAGGAATTTTCCAGGAAATTCCAAGCTTGATGGAATTTAGTGAAACAAGCATAGTAAACTTCCAATAATTCATTCAATCAACATCATCAGTCAAGATATAGCATGACACATCTTTAAATAACTCAAATTGATCACATGATGCACACTCATTAGCTAATAACTCATGCTATCCCATAATTCTTCATTTTCAACAAGATTTTTAGAGAATTCCATTACCTAATAAATCACATAATTTTGGCGTTTTAAGCACATTTTTAGGAAATCGATAAGGCGATGGAAAAATCAGGGAATTCCTAAAGTAAAGAAAATCCATGAAATGTTTGAAAACTCGAAATCTTTGACTTCATCAGGATTTCACCCAAATTGACTAAATTATTAGGAAGTTGGGGATTTAGAGTTGGATTTGATTTGATTCAATTTCAAAATAGAGAATCTTGATTTCAAATTCATCAAATGTGATTTCAACCAATGAGAGCAAAAATGAAAGGGAAACCCTAAGAGAGTGCCATGAACACACAACTTGTATTCCAACCTACCTTTCCACTCTTCTAATCATCTTACAACCTCCCCTAAAACATTATTGAGACAAGACGATTATTAGAATGGATGATGAACAAAAGCTTTCAATTCACCAAGGACGTGATTTTATTGAATGTCGAGAATTCGCTAGGTCAAACTATAAATCACTACATTAAAGCATGAAATTGAACTAAGAATCAAACAAAGTAGTAATTGACCACATTAAAATTGAATCAAGCAAAAGGAAAGGCAATGTGGAGTATAGGGAAGGGCATCAAATCAAAAAGGGAAACCCTAGCTCTACTATCAAACATTGCCATACCAAAATCCTAACTCAAGGAATACACACACAAACCATGAAGCAATTCAAATTTGTTAATTAAAAGAGAAGGCCACATGAACATACCATGAAAGATAATAAATTGAAATAGCAACAACTAGAAATAAACCCTGGAGTCCAAGAAAACGTAAGCAACCACCAAGAAGAATCCAACCAAGGAAAATAATCATAGCTCAAATACAAGACTCAATAGGGGCAACTCAAAATCAAGTCTCCTCAAATCCTTCAACAAAGAAAATGACTCAAATTCCAGCATAAATCTCATTTAAACCCAATAAAAGCAAGTTGTAGAATCGTACAAGAGGCATAAATGCGACGAAAACACAGTAGGCTTGGGAATTCGAAGTCATGACAGAATTTTGGGGAAATCTAGGGAAGACAAAATTTTGTGAAGTCGCAAAATTTTTGAAAACAATGCAAACTAGCCTCCGTTGGGTTTTCAAGGCGTTTGAGGAATTCCTCCTAGATGGAATTTTCCCGAAAACAAAGAAAAACTTGAAATATGTCCCAAAACATAAGATTTTCAAAGTGTTTCTCAGA
>VDFB02211807.1:0-14633 GCA_007258455.2 Sequoia sempervirens
TGTTGAGGAATATATTGCGGCTTCTGTGAAGCATTAGCCACTTGGATGTGTTTAGTGCTAGTGACACCATCATTGACAACATTTTTATTTTTGTTCCAATAACGGGGCTTATCTCCAGATGATTTCTCTCTATCAGAGTTAAAGATTTTGACTAGCCCTTTGGCGATGAGGGCTCTCTCAAGAATAGGACCTTTCTCCACGATTTTAGCAAAGGTTTCTCCGTCCCACTGCTTTTCTTTCAGGAGATCTAAGGTGTCGATATTCTTCTCCAGGTTGAAGGAGAAGTGGGAGACAAACTCTTATGAAAGCTATACAAAGGACTTGATAGATCCTTTCTTAAGACCCATAAACCAATCAAGAGCTATTCCATGTAAGCTCCTAGGGAACAATCTCATGAGGTAATTGTCATTATGCATGACTTCTTGGAAGTGGGCGTAGAACTCTTGAAGGTGAGCCTTGGGGTCTTTGGTTCCTTTATATTTATTAAATTTTGGCATTTCAAAATGCTTTGGGAAAGGAACTAATGAAACAAAAGTATCAAACAGATAGGGACAAATGTCCTCAAACTTGAACGATTGTTTGTTGATCCTAGCTTGTAAGTCCTTTAACACAGCTTTAACTTCTTCCAAATCTTGATTGACAGGTGTTGCAGGAGTCAGATTGGATGAACTAGGCTAATTGTATGGAGGATACTATTGATGTGATGAGGATGGTGCTAAAGCAACGTGATCATAAGCCGGTTGAGGTGATATGAAGGTGTTTGTTAGTATTGATTGGCGTAAGCGGATTGAGGATTGATGTAAGGCAGATAGGAGGATGATGAATTTTGATGGTAAGAAGTGGAAGCCGCTTGATAGTATGGTGGTTGTTGCTGATAGTATGTGGTAGATGGGATACCCTGTTGGTATTGCATGACAACTTGATAGTACGATTATGTGGAAGCTCCTTGCTGATAAGGCAGTTGTTGTTGATAATATGAGGTGGATTGATCACCCTAGTGATAAGGTGGTTGTTGCTACGTATATGATGTGGATGAAGCACCTTGTTGGTATGGAGGCTATTGTTGAGCATAGTATGGATTGGGCTGGTAATTATATGCAACATTAGGTTGTTGTGTGATGTATGGAGGTTGTTGTGGATTAGATTGATGTTGGTACGGGTTTGTGTGCTATTGTAGAGGATTAGTGTAAGGAGGCGGTTGAGTCCGCGAGGGGTTCTGAGTAGTCACATGAATGTTTTGATTAGGATTGGACATAGTAGCATAAGTGGTGTATGTACTAGACGGGTGATAAATATATTACGTGAGAGGATTTTGCTGCGTTTGTGTAGGGACATGTGTATGATGTGGTGGTTGTTGCTGCTATGGCAGCTGCTGGTAAAGTGGGTGAGATGAGATATGTTGTTGTTGTGGGACTACTATAGAAGAATTATGGGGTGGTTGTGGTGGTTGTGATGTAGTTTGCATGACCTGATGTGGGGGTTGTGTCATAATGGTAGTGTGTTGTTGAGGAATTGAAACATTTTGCCATGGAATGATGTCATTTTGTTGCGGGATAGTGACGTTCTACTTTGGGGGTTGTTGATGGGGTGGTTGAGATGAAATGGTAGCAACAACATGTTGTGGCGGTGTTTGCGAAGGGATAACAGTGTGTTGTGGTGGTGCTTGCATCATGGTGGATTGATGTGGATTGACAGGAGGCTGCTGAAATGTAGGGATATTACCTTGAGGTGGCGGTAGTAGATTACCGGCAGGTGCAGGTCCTGAAGGTGGCATCGATGCAAGAAGTGGATTTCCCCCAGTATTGACGGGTGGTTGACCAGGACACTAAGGTGGAAGTGGTGGAGCAGATGGAATATTCTGTGGCATGCCATAGGCATAGGAATCATTAGGATCAAGTGGTGTTGTAGAGGCAATAGATGGGAGCGGAGGATAAGTGGTGACTTGGTGCATCACAACATTTTCAAACTCAGGATGATACCAATTCTCTATAGGTGGACCTTTAGGAACATACAAATTTCTTGGAACGTTTTGCGAGGTCTGTGGATCTTGAGGTGCAGGAAGAGTCTGGGCGTCGGTATATTGTGACATATTAAAGTCAGGTGGTGGTTTGACTCCTTTCATGATCAAAGTAGCGAGAATCTTATCCCCATGCTCGTTGAGGAGGCAATCCGTCATTTAAACATTAGTGGGATTGCTTAGGTATTTGTCGACTATGACTTTGGGCTGATTGACCATGTTTTTGTCTCCGAGCAGTGAGGTGTTTTGGATGTCGGTGTTGGACTATGACGATGCATCGTTATGGGGATCTTGAGGGATATTTACACCGTTGTTGGGATCTTGTGTGGTGTTTGCAACGTTGTTAGGATCTTGTGGGATGTTCAATTGGGAACCTTAGGCTTGTTGTTCAACCATTTATTTCTTGGCTTGTGATCGGGTCTGAACGGGCATGAAAATGCAAAATTACTATGTGACTAAGATGAGGTTAAACTCTAGGATGCAATGCCTAAATGATGATTGAAGGATTAATTTGGTTGAATAGTGGATCAGTTGTTTAGATGATTTGATAAGGATGAGATTGGATGATTGGATATGGATTGGATTAGATTAGATTGGATAAGGTTGGTTGATCAAATGATTGATAAGTTTGGATGATTGGATGAGATTAGATGATGAAAGGGATTCTAAACCAAGTTCAGAGATCACCCTAGGTGACTTAAGGTGTTGATTGATCGGATTAAGGATAGGTAGATGATTGTGGCACTAAATCCAACTTGAGATGGAAGTGGATTGATAGGGCTGAATGATGATGACTAACTTAGGATGGATGTCGATCCTAAGCAGACGTTGTAGGATGATGATCGATTTCAGACACCCGGGTCAATTTGGATAATGACTTCAAACAAAGTTAAGAGGATTTTGATTGCAAAAATGATGATGGATATGCAACTTAGAGATTCTTTAGGATGTGCCTATGTAATTCAGATGATGTAGATGCAAATTACGGAAGATGCAGAATGACGGGATAAAGATCAGACTCGTTTAACCAAGGTGTAGGATCACCCAACTAGGGGGAAAGGTCACTTAATTGGAGGTTAGGTTCGCCTATCTAGAGGTTAGGTTTTCCCAACTAGAGGTCAGGTTCACCTATCTAGAGGTTAGGTTCGCCCAACTAGATGTCAGGTTCACCCAACTTGAGGTCAGGTTCGCTTATCTGGAGGTTAGGTTCACCCAACTAGAAGTCAGGTTCGCCCAACTGGAGGTCAGGTTCGCCCAACTGAAGGTCAAGTTCACCCAAGTTAACTTTTAGAATTTTCTAAATTAGAAAAGAGGATCAAACAGAGTATCAAAATGGGCAAACAGATGCTCAGATCAGGGAAATAGATACATGAAATGAGTAAACGGATGGTCAAAATAGGGAAATGGTGAATCAAAACGAGAAACAAATGCTCAGAATGGGTAAATACACATTTGAAATGGGGAAATGGATGCTCAGAACGGGGAAACGGGTACTCAGAATGGGGAAATGGGTACTCAGAACGGGGAAACGGGTACTCAGAACGAGTAAACAGATGGTCAGAAGAGGAAATAGATGTTCAAAATGAGGAGACAAATTCTTGAAAGGAGGAGATGGATGGTTGGAATGAGGAAACGATGACTCAGAACGAGAAAATGGGTACTTGAAATGAGCAAGCAGACGTTCAGAACAGGGAAACAGATGCTCAAAATGACTGAACGGAAGGTGAAAATGGCTCTTTAGGGGGCAAGTTCACCCAAGTATAGGGTAGGTTCATCTGTTTGGAGATAAGATAAATAATTATGACAAAAAAAATGAGAAATGACTAAGACAAAGGCAGGTTTGCCCCTATTTAGGGTAGGTTCGCCCCTGCTCGGGGCAAGTTCACCCGTTTGGTGAAAAGATAGACAATTCTAATAAAAAAGGCTAAGAAATAACTAAGACAGAGGGAAAGTTCACCCCTGTTCGGGGCAGGTTCGCCTCTCAGTGCAAAAAACTAAACTTGACTTAAGTGAAAATAGCTATGGCAAAGGAGTAAAAACACAACAAACAACAAGCAAAAGGTAAGGCTAACTTGACTCAACAAAAAATCATTGGTTTAGCACAACAAAGACAGTTCAAACAACACAAATCCTAAGATTAGTGAAAAGGGGTATGGCCAACATGGTCCTTTAACTAGGTTAAACAAGGCAACTAGGGAGTCTTTGATATACGCTCAGTACATGAGGCACAAACCGTGAACATCAACCCGTCACAAGTGTGAGTCGGGAACCTCGACGAGATACTAAAGGCTCAGACCAACTCTTCACATCTATCTAGGTATCACCCTAGCTTCGACACTCCACCAGACATGACGTGATTGGATTGGGGTACAACTTTGGCTCTCCCCCTTTTGTATACACCATCAATATGCATGGTTGGGATCATCCCATGGGGTGATGAAATCCCCAAGTAGGTTCCGCTAAAAAGAGAACACTAATTGATTTCAGCTACTCCCTAGACTCACATGAAGTGCAAGGGGAACGCGTGAACAAGATAATTCCCCTTGGGTGACACAATGGACTTTCAAATATGACAAACAATATGTTGACTCCCCCTAGTTAAACTATGTGCCTAAGTAGTATGAAAAATGAAAGACAAACAACTAACTAATAACTGGACCCGTCCATCCTGCAACAAATATGTTAGAAGTTTTTCTTTTCGATCTTCACCAAGCATGAAACAAGCTGCACAAATGTTAGTAAAAACTATCAAAAACAACAAGAAGATGGGTTAGGGGGTCAGTATTAATCAAAATGGCAGAAATCTCTGTTTAGGGCAGGTTTTCCCCTCTACAGGGCAGGTTTTCCCCTCTGCAGGTTAGGTTCGCCTCTTTGTAGAAAATAGTGAAGAAATTTGGCCTTTGTTGCTCAGAAGGGCGACTCTGCAGGGTAGGGTCGCCTCTATTGAGGTCGGGGTCACCTATCTTTGGGCAGGTTCACCCCTGTTTGGGGTAGGGTTGCCCCTATCTAGGGCAAGTTTGCCTCTTTGTGACCTAAACCTACAAAATATCAAAAAACAACAAACGTAAAAGTAAAAGGACTCGTTTGTGGGTTCCACCGGGCGTGCCAGAAATGTGATCAAGAGTTGTTAGCCTATCTAAATGACACAAAATACAATGCAAAAGAAAACAAACAACACTTAACACCTCAAGATAGAGCTACGTTAACTCAAACAAAACAAAGAAAAAGAAATCATATTTTACCTTGCAAGAGTTGCTCCTTGGTTGGCCCTTTGATGATTGATGTCTTGTATGCTCCTTGATGGCAAGATGTGATGCAAAAGGATTCAAAATGAGCTAAATGAGATGAGGAATATAATGGAGGATGTAGCTGTGTAATACCCCCATGCTACTGACACTTTTTGCTACTATTTGTTACTCTTGTGTGTGAGCTTGATACTAGTTGTAATGGTGATTAGTTCACCATCTTGGTGTGTGAGGATGCCCCCTGTATTAGGGAATCTTATTTTCTTTTGTTTACCGGCTTCCAGGAGTAAGCCAATTTTATGGGAGGGAGGATGTAATACCCCTCCTCTTACTGTTTGGATTTATTAATTTCTATGTGTTAACTTGATACAATGATACTATTAGGGTTTGATTTGGTTGGTTGTAGTTTGATGTTGTTATCCCTTTAGTGGACATAATCGTTTGATATGACATTATTAGTATGATTTATGATACTCTGTGTGTTGTTTGGATTATTTGTTTATTTAAATGATTTGTCATTAATGTTTATATGTCAAAGCGATGATTCTATGGTGATGTTATTTAATTCAAAATTATTTTATGATGCAAATGTTTAATAATTAGTTATGATGCAGTAGTTAGGTATCATGTTATCTTATGAGCAATTTGGTTAGAAATGTTAGTTCGTTATTGGTATTGTAATTGTTAGAATAGAGTAGGTGAGAGGACAGTGTAGCATCACTCGTTCACGAGTGCCCTGCTACACTGCAATTCCTTCTCATGATAGTATGTTGATTATATATATATGCATGTGCTACTTGACGTTTATTTGGATGCAGGATTGCAGGAATAAGTCTCGATTCCACCTGCTCGTGACAGTATGAAAGAATAAATTAACCCAACCAGTAAAAATGTTAAAAAGGAGTGGTTTTAAGTGTCCCCGGCCCCAAGTCCGTCGTCTGTTGTGAGTCGTTGTGTTATGACTGAAGTTTTGTCTTTGTCTTGTATGTAGTTTCACTGTTGAGTATTTATTTAATTCTTGGTTAGTGTTTAATTAATTAATCATATTTCATAAAATAATTAATTAATGTTGCATTGTTATTTGATTTAATTGCGAGTTAGAAAAATATTAAATTTAAATATATTGTAAATTAAAAGGTATTTAATTAATTAAAATGCAAGAAATTAAATTAAATTAATATTTTTGAGAATAATTAGATATTATCTTTTTTATTGATATTAAATTAGAAAATCATGTGAAGATAATATCTGAAGTAAATAAATTATTTTTAATTAAAATTGTAGATAAGTTATGCTTTTAAAGGCTGAGAAAAGGACCAATAAGAAAAGAGGCTTTGAGAAAAGAAAGCTTGAACATTTATTTTGATTTATTATTTCTATGAGAATTATTTAGAGGAGGGAGGTTCTCACTTCTATTGTTTTGGGATTTGAAAAGAAAAATAAAGAAAAGAAAAGAATTTTTGTTTAAAAACTTTGGGAAAAAATAATTCAATTGGAAGATAGATAGATTCCAAAAAAGAGAGCTGGCAGGAGGCTAGGAGGCGAATGAGAAGGAACCGGCAGGAGGAATTGGTGAAGAGGATATGTATACCCTTCTTCTAATGAAGGGGACTCCAAGTTTCTTCCTCTATTATTATTGTTTATGTTGTGCTTTGAATAATATCTGTTGGCTGTGTATTGAAAAATTTATAGAAAGAAGTTTTGTGGTTTGAAAATTTATTCGAATGAAACCCTTGAATCTTCTGTTGAAAACATTAGTAAATCTGTTCTGAAATTCTTTAACTTAGTAGTGAAAATTAAATGTTATGATTTGAAAATAATCTTCTCTACTTTAAAAAAAAAAAAAAAGGATCTGTGATTGAAAAGTTGTTTATTTTAAACCCTTGGATTCTTGATAGGAAAACTATAGCAAAATCCTCTAAAGTTCTTCAATATAAAATTTAGTTGTTGAAATAATTGTGTTGAAAAAGAAAATTGTTATTATTATGAATTGAATTGATGAGCCTAGTTTCATCTTAGATCTGTTAAAGAAAAAACAATTTTTAAATATATGCCATCTATTGAATTACTTGTATTATATATATATATGTATTGTTTTTCTATATATATATCAAATTCTGTCTTTCTATACAAACAAATATATTATACTATGTTTTGACTTATTGTTCTGAAACAAAATATATATATATATATATATATATATATATAAATTAAAATTATGTTAATGTATTTCTTGTTTTTGTGCCCGAATGGGCGATTGAAATTATAAAAGAGTTTTATAAAATAAAATAAAATTTATAAAATTTATAAAAAAATTATAAAAAAAGAAATTATTTGGGGTGGGGTGGCCGTATCGCACTCCCCACGGCTCCTTTGTAGGACGCTTTGCAGACGCTAGCTCGCTTCACAGTCACAAGATTTGCCTGGAGCAATGCCGGCCTACTGCGGAAGGTCATGCTCACTCGTGGCAATGAAGTACCACTGTGACTGGTAACGGTACCACAGGTGACTGTGGTACTGTGTACCACGGGGGGGGGGGCGTGGCCAATGTTTGTTTTATTATTTATTTTAAAATAAATAAATTCGTTTGTTTTTGTTTTTTTTAAAATTATTTAAATTTGATTTATTTTTTTTATATATATATCGGGTAACTCTCATAATAGGATTTAATAGATGATTTAAAATATATATATTATAATTTCTTTTTAAAAAATATGAGTTTTATTAATATTTTATTAAATGAATATTTTATTTAAATATAGGTGATTGTGGAAAAACACTATGATATGTAAAAGGTTTTTTTTTGATATGTTTTAAAAGTAATAATTTTATATAAATATATATGTGTGTGTAAAAGTGTATATATTTATATATATTATAGAGATGTCACTTTTTGGTGATGGTGATTTTATTATGATTAGATTAAGAGAAATGGAAATGTTTTATGTAGTTATGCAAATTAGGAATATATCATGAGAGTTGAATTAAATTGAATTTACTCGAGTTAATGTTTTATTTATTGCAAAACTGTAAAATGTGTTAAAATAAATTGTGTGGTGTTGTTCTGTGTAAATTGTTTCCTTTTGAGGTAATACATTTATTCTATTGCGATTTTCTTTCAGTTGGGTTATTTTGTGGGAAAACCCTAGAATTGGCTTGTCCGATTATAGGAACCTAAGATGTGTTTAAGGCTTCTAGAGGTGGGGAATCTGAGATGAATGGTGATCTCATTTTTTTTTTATGTTGGTCTATGTGTTGGCCATGGTTATGATGTAGTTTGTTCTGGATTTTACCGTTTGTGGATGTGTTTCTTGTGTTATGGCGAGATGACTATGCCTCGCGGAGGAACCATTTGTGGTTCAATATTCCTTGTTGACATAATTCTTTGGTGTTGGATAATTTTTGTGTTGAGTGCTTAGAGAGAGAGTGGCTCTAGTGGGGGCCGGCGCACAAAGGGGTTGTCAGGGTAACCCACATAGAGTTAGATTAATCAGTGATAACTTAAGTAACAAACCACGGGTGGGGATTAAACACTAATAAGATAATTGTGAAGCCTCGTTCGCCTGTTAGTGCTATCACAGACTAAAGGGGACTCAGAAGGCCGTGGTTGGCAAGGTCATTGCCTTGTCTTCACGAAAGGTTAATGACTCTGCATGAGTAACCCTATGGAACGACACCTTGAGATAGGCTGTCAGGAGAACCATAGATGGAGGTGGCACCTTAACTTGGTTGTCTGGAGAATCCATGTTGAGATGGAGGCAGCACCTTGTGATAGGTTGTCTGGAGAATCCATGTGAAACCATGCGATGACACTCTCGTCTAACATTCTATTTGTGTCAATTTTCTGAGGTCCTCTGGAAGTGATTTATTGATTTGTCTTTGGTTATTGTTGGAAGCAGTCTTTGTTATTATGTCTTGAGTTTCATTGATGTTGTGATTGTGACTTGTTGTTACGTTCTGAAGTGGTTGTTGTTGTGCCTTTGGATTTGTCGTTGTTGAGTTTCTAAGTGGTCTTGATGTTAAGTTGTCTGTCTGGAGTTAGTTTTGTGTTATTGTTAGACGTGCTTGGTTGGGGACCCTTCCTTGTCTACTCTCAGCATGGGGGTGGTTGGGTGGAATGTGCTTCACACCCCGTTGGGTTTCCCTTTCTGTTGCAGATATATTTTATTGCAGGTTTTTGGAAGATGTTGATAATCCAGTAATTCATTGTACCTGATGTATGTTATACTCCTGATGTAATATATTCATTGATGTATTGTCTCCCACGTGTGTTGGGATGACCATGTTGTAAATTGTATATGTGGTTATTGAGTTGTATTTTCAAGCCATGTATTTATTCAGAATCCATCATTGTAATAGTTGGGTTAAGTTGTGTTATATCCGTGGTAATATAAATGTTCATATTCTTATAGTATCTTTCATTGTCATATGTATATATGTTATTAATATGGATATAGTTAATGGATTTTTAAATGATGAAGTGGGAATCAATAGATTTATGTAACTGTTTAATTATTGTTATCTTATTATTGTGTTATGGGTTAGTGTAGTGATGTCACCTTGTGTACCCCAATGGAACTAGTTGTGTAACTTAATACATTGTTATATTGGAATACTTAAGTATGCTTATTATGTTCTTTTAAAAAAAAATAAAAATTCCTTTGTTGTTAGTTCCTTTGGGGTTCGTGACATGGCTTTACAAGTTGGATTGATGAGTGTAAATACAAAATGATAAAAGCTTCAAAGTATGCAACAATGGAGGTTTTTGAGTGCAAGAATGCAAATGTGAGCTAGAGCTTGAATGCAAAATGTGTGAATGCGTAATGAATGAAATTTTAAGGGAGATTTCTCTAGAGAATTGAACGGTTGAGATTTTTCCAACATGGGAAAGATGAAGGGCTATGGTGAGTTGAGGACTCACAAGCCCTCACATCTTGCCATGTGGAGGATGAGATGTCACAAGGACAAGTGAGTTGGAAAAGGGACATGTGAGGTGGAGGTACTTGCAAGTACCTTGGGATGAGGAGAATATTTGCTCAAAAAGGAACATTTTGACCCTATGTGGGAAGGATGTTGACATGTGAAGAATTTTAGAATTCCTCACACATCATCATGGGGAAGAGAGAAGTTGTTGGAGGAATAAATGTGAATTTTAAATTCACATGATTGGAAAGGGAAAAGTGGTTGGGAGAATAAATGTGAATTTCAAATTCAGATGAGAAACACTTTGTGGATAAGACAAGGTTCTTATGAAGGAAGTTGAAAAATACCTTGTGGATAAGACAAGGTCCTTATAATGGAAGGTTCTTGACCCCATGTGACTGATGTGACAAGTGAGGAGTTCTAGAACTCCTAACAACTTGCATGGGGAAGAGGAGAGTCTTGGAGGGATAAATGTGAATTTTAAATTCACATGGGAAAGAGGGTCTAAGCTAAATGTGGAAATTGTGAAGATTGACCAAAAAGGTATGCTAAATGTAGCAAGGGGATTAGATTAAGGTTGTGCAAACAAAGGATTAAGAAATTTAATGAGGGATTAGAGGCAAGTGGGAGAATGTGGAAGATGTGACATTAATCTTGATTAAGGTGTGCACATCCTAATCATGGATTAATTAAATTAATTCAGATTAGAAGAGGGTTATGGAGGATGTGACAGGGAGAGAGAAAAAGAAGAATTTAAAATTGTTTTAATTCAAAAGGTTAGAATGACTAAATTAAATAAATTGATATGTTTATTTTAATTTAGAGAGGAAAAGATGAAAGGTAAAGTATTTAATTGTTAAATTAAATACTTCAGGAACCTTAGGCAAGGAAACATTAATTAAATAAATTATTTAATTAATATTAATGAAATAGACGGATAAGGGAGACAAATTTGACCATATGGAAGTGGTCAAATTTGAATGTCTACAACAAGTTTTACATGGTCAAGAAAAAAAACTTGTGGTTTTGTGGAGCTACTGTTAAGCTATTTTTCTAGACCCTGGCTTTTGGAGTGTGATTGGATGAGATGTAGTTCTGCATGCATGCTTCATGCATGGTGTGAGAAGGTGTGATTCTTTCTCTGCATGGGAATGTTGGTAAGTGAATTGTCACTCGACATTCTTGTGGTGTTGCTTGGTGGTTTTCTTGACTATGGTGCTCATTGTGGACATGATTGGAAAATCAAATATGGGCTTGATCTACTGTTTGAGTCATGTTGTCTGCGTGACTATTCTCTTTGAGATCTTAGTGTTTTTTCCAGTGCGATGATGGGTTTACACCATTCATTATGATTGATCTTTGAGTTATGCAGTTGGTGGATTAGCTACCCATTGGCTGTAGTGAGATAACTCAAAAGTGCACTATCTATATCCACAAGGTTGATTTAGTTTTAGTGCAAACTTGTTAGTTGGCCTTGTTTGTGGTCACTTGTGCATTGGTGTGGTTGTTTTGAGATGAAACGATGAATGGTGTTAAGTACCTGAATATTTGGTTAATGGGACTTGTAGCATGTGTATCATGATGTCATGAAGAGCTTGATACAGTTTCAGTGGAAGCTTTTGATAGTGATGGTGTTGTCTGCTTGGTTTGGAGATCTTGGTGTCACTTGGTATTGTTGTAAAAAGACATGTTATTGTGTGGACCTGAAGGATTTCTAGTTTAGCAGATGTTTGGTCATGATGCTTGGAAAGCTTGGTTGTCACATTTTAGTGGGAGCTTTATCAATGAGTATGGATTCATCACTTGGTGGTGAATGGTCTTCTCTAGTGTTGCAAATGTTACTAGGAGGAGCTCTTAGATCCTGTTGTTGTAGAAGGGTTCTTTCACATTTGCATGGACACTATTTAAAGATGTGCAACATCTCGTAGCCGTGGAGGATTCTTGAAGTCTTTGGTTGAGGTGTTGGCAGTGCTTGACAGGTGATGTTGTTTTAGAATTTGTTGTGTTTCATGTGTCATGGTATACTCTTGATTGCGCATTAGAGTTTTGGCATGATGCATTGCACTTGAGACCATGGTATGTTCACTTGGAGAATGGGATCTCTGAAGGGAGATGTGTAGATCATGATGTCATGATAAGTTCCTAGTTCAAATGATTGGAGCTTTGACAATGGTCTAGTAATTCTTTATGTATTGGGTGTATTAGTCATATGCCTGAGAACTTCATGATGGTACAGTGATGCATTTGGAGTTTAGCATGAGATGATCGGTTGCAAGTGCTCATGGATACATGAAGAACAAGGTGAGGCTGGAATTCTCTTAAGATGAGAAAGGTGTTGTTGATGGTTACTCTTTACAAAGATTTTAGCAGAAAGTTCGAGGAGCCTACACCTTGGTTGGACGTAAGTTCAAGAGAGACCAATGAGGAGATTACTCTTGGAGAAGTTATGATGACTTGGTTACCTTGGAGGATCATTCTCATTCCCCACTCTTGGTCTACTTAGTAGTTTATCACTTGAGAGAAGTCTCTTATTGGTGAGATAGGCTAGTGTCAAAGGGAGATGTCCTAAAGTCTCCCCAACGCCATGATAAGCTGTTTGAACAATGTCAGCGAGAAATGGTTGCATCGGAGTGAGGTTTTCGAATCTCTCTTAGTCATTCCAACGAAAGAGTGCCAGCAAGACATGGTGTGATCGATAGGACTTTGGGAGATGTCTCCTTGACATTTCAGTAGAAGGTTGCAAGGACCTTGTCAGAGTGACTTAACGTTGTTGCTAGGACATTGGATTATGTCTCTTCGACATGTAGGTTGAGTCTGGTGGAACCTTGTCGCTATAACCTTGTGCGATCAACGAGACATTGTGAGATGTCTCTTAGACATGTTGGTTGAAGACTTGTTCCTTCTTATCGATGAGACTTCAGGAAGTCATTGTGAGTTGGTGAATAGTCTCTTTGATATGCAGGTGGAAGATGTGGAATTTTTTCTGTCATTGGTAGAATTGTTATGCCTTTGATCTTTCAGATTTGACATTACCCATGTAGTGGGAGTTTCTGGTTGTGATTTTTCTTCTTTGACTGGTTGGCACATGGAGATTTCTTTTGCAGTTGATGGGTTGGCTATGAAGATGGCATGAGTTTACTAATGAGGATACCTTGGAGGTATGTGTGATTGGATGGATTAGCACTTGTTGTGTGTACTATTTTCAGCCGCATGGGTTGATCAGTTGGATGTGAGCAGTTAGTTTTTTGGTTGTTGTTATAGCTGATGTTTTATCTTGTTTTTGGAGAATTACTTCACAGTTGTGTTTTGGTTTGAGTTTGAAGTAAATACTACTTTTGTATAGCATGTGAGCACAGTGGAGTGGTGGCAGTGTTGAAGGCTTTGCCGTCTGTAGGATCTGATGCTTGTGTTCTTGAGACTAGTGCATATACGCCTTGGCTTGCTCCTTTTCCTATGGTGGATGGTTGGAACTATTTCTTGAGTTGGTGGACATCTTGGATGCCATTACAGGTGTCTTGGTTGGAGTGCAAAAGCATTGTTTAAGATTCATGGGTTTTCTTTGGAAGGAGCTAGTAAGTTCTTCCTCAAGTGGGAGAATGTTGAGAAATGTGACTCAAATTTATTGGTTTGATCAACTTCCTGGAGTAGTTGTGTTTTCCTCCTTCATCGACTTGAGTTACGTCGTAGGTTTCTAAGTTTTCCCAACTTAAGTTGTGGGGTTTTGAATTTTCATAACCTCCCGACTTAGCGACTTTGTGCTTCTCTTTGTTGTTGGCATGTCACGGGTTTTGGGAACTTTTCAACCTCTGACAAGAGGTTTGGAATTTCAGGTTTGGAGCAACAAAGTGATCCCTTTGCTGTCGACATGTTGCAGGTTTTAGGAACTTCACAACCTATGACAAGAGGTTTGAAAGTTCGGGTTTGAAATGACAGAGTGATCCCTTTGTTTTCGACATGTCGTGGGTTTTGAGAACTTCGCAACCTCCAACAAGAAGTTCAAAAGTTCGGGTTTTGGGCGACAGGGCGATCCCTTTATTGACGAGTTGCAGGTTCTAGGAACTTCACAACCTATGATATGAGGTTTTGAAGTTCAGTTTTCCAACAATGTAGTGACTTGGAAGTTGACGGATGTGGGACCTGATAGGATGGTGGATCATGATCGAAGGCTGACAAGTGGCGATGATGTGGAGGAAAGGTGGCATGTGGACCCATGTGCTTGGTGTTAGTGTGACTTTAGGGTGTCGCCAAGACTTTGGTGAAAGTCTCTTCGACGAACCAGCGATACAGTGAGCTGCAAGACCTTGTCAATGTGACTTTGGTTAGTCGATGCGACTTTGAAAAAGGTCTCTTAGACATTCCTGAAGAAGTCTTGTCTATTCTCGTTGATGAGACTTGGGGTGTTTGGTGAGACTTTGGGGAATCTCTCTTCAACAAAGGTTTTCATGTCG
>VDFB02211809.1:0-15518 GCA_007258455.2 Sequoia sempervirens
ATTTATTTCAAGACATTTTATGATTTTTATGGCTTTTTTTTTCAGACATTTTATAAAAAAATTCAGTTTTTTTGAAGTTTTAAAGATGGAGTGAGATGAAATGTGATATGATTGATTGAAAAACTAGATGCCCCACACTATAGGTAGTGCAACCATGGATAAATGATAGATCAAAATGAAAGATTCACTGCAAAACATGTCACACAAGCAACATATCTTTTGTCAAATGATGATAATGGTTGGTTGATTAGATGCCAGGAATGATCGATTCCATAAGGCATGATGATGATAAGTACTTAGGATCACTTATTACTCTAAGTACGATAAGATTGATGATTGTTGATGATTGATTGACAAAAAATATGAGGATTGGATAATGTTTTACAGCTAGGCTCAAATGTGATTCACATGATAAGATTCAAGGTTGTAAAGGGACATGATGACCAACATTGGAGGCAATTTTATCATGGATAAATGATAAGGATGTGAACTATGATGGAATGGTAGCACATAAGGATATGAAAGGGAATCCAAAGCATGTGTTTGCAATTTTGCCCCTAATCTCATCAAGAACAAAGGAAGGAAAATGGGACATATATTTTGATAACCTAGGAGATATGGAATGAGATAATACAAGGATAAGGCTAATAAATAGGATGATCAAGATCAACTAGATAAGATATGGACACAATGCCTAAGTATTTTCCCCCTATTCCTCATCAAGACCAAGGAAGGGAAGAAATATGGATAAAGTGAAGGATATGGCATGGAAGATATGGATAAAGTGTATAGGATAAGATCTATTCAACGTTCATGAAAATGCTTAACCTTGTCAAGATCAAAGGTGGAAAGGTAAAGGATGAACATAAAGAGGATAATGGATATGAATGACAAGATGGATGAAACTTGCCCCCAAGTGTAGAGTGCAAGAGGAATATGGAAGACAAGATATGGATAGGGATAAATGAAAATGGAAGGTAATATATGCATGATAGGGAGACAGAGGGAGGAATCAAACATCAAGTTTCACAGCTAATATCCCTTGAATATGTGCTCTAATAAACTATGGCAAGGAGGATTAGACTCATAAACATAGGTATTTTAATGGTATGATGGGAGAAGCTAAGGACTCATGCAAAGGTTTGGACTAAAGGAGAGTAAATGGGGATGAATGTTGGATAATGGATAGGAGGTTGGAATACTTGTTTATGGTTATACGAAAAGGATGGAAAGATCAAAATTGGCACACACCTTGAAGGGTGGTGGAGTGATGGAGGAAAAATGGAGTTTGACGGTGATAGGTTTTTAGATGGACGATTGGAGGAAGCTTTTGGATTAGCAAATTTGGATGCCAATTTAGATTTTATTGCTTCTACGAGACTTTTAGGAATCCACATAGCTTTTGAATTTGATTTTTGATTCATGGGCCTTTGTGACCTTTGAGATTCTTCTTTTTGGTTTATGGGCCTTTGTGGCTTTTGAAATTTTCCTTTTTGATTTATGGGCCTTTGTGGCCTTTGATTTTTTTTCTTTTGACTTGATGGGCCTTTGTGGCCTTTTGGATTTTTATTTTGAATTGGGATCAAATTTTCTTTTATTTTTGCATGGCTCTTCAAGGAGACATGTTGATCCTTTGATATATGTGGATTTTGATATGGATGCTTTTGACATTTAGCACCCAAATTTCTTCCAAGAGCAATGGTATGGGTGGATGGAGATGAATGATATGGAGGTCTTATGGATGTAATAATGTAGGTAGAATTCTGAGAGGGCATCAAGGATGTGTGCCTTTGTTGTTCTTGATGAATAGGAGATGGAGGGATGTAGGGCCCCAATATGGATGGAAGGGTTGATGAACTAGGGTTTGGATGATAAGGACCAAGGATAGATGGAATGTTTGATGGACTATGATAAGGAACTAGGATAGATGGAAGGTTTGATGGACTATGATAAGGACCTTGGGTAGATGGAAGGTTTGATGGACTAGGATACTTAGTTTTATTTTGATGGAATCTAGACTTACGATGGGTACCAATGTCTTGAGTGTGAGGTGTATAACCAAGGCCATGATAGTATGGATTTTATTGGATATAAAGGGGTTCTATGATACCTTGTTCATGAATGCCTAATCCTTTTCCTTTGTAGTTCATACTTTGACATATTCGTTTTCCAATAGGGTATGTATTATTTATGAAACAAGATGCAAGTCTATCATGAGGTGGATGTGATATTGAAGGAATAAAAAGATCTTGGAGTAAACCACCTTGGATAAAAGTGAGGGAACCCATTTGATAGGTAAGGGGCTCATGTATAGCTTTAATAGGGGTGATAGACTCTTGTGGAGGATTGCAATCATGAGGGGAATTAGGATGGGTGATAGGATCTTGACATGGGGATGATGGGGTACTTTGATCTTGACTTGGAAAAGGATCACAAGGTGTAGGAGATGGATTAGCTTGCTCTCTATTAGATATGGAATCATCATGAAGTGGTATGAGAGGCATGTCTTGATCATGAGAAGGATGAAAATCATCATGGAATGAAAGGGTATCCTTGAATGGAGGTTTATCTTGATCTTGATGAGGAAGGGAATCTTGATATTTGGTGGAGAGCATATCTTGATCATTGGATATGATGGAATCATGAGATGGTATGGATTCATTAGATGAGGTGGAAGGAGGACTTGGAAGGATACTTTTTTCTTGAGATGGAAGGAAATCATCTTGGATGAAACAAAAAGAGATAAGGGGATCATCATGAGGTTCTTGAGAGATGGGATCTTGGTCAAAGATTGGAAGGGGTTGCGGAATTTTGGTATCATTGGATGGAGTGGAAAGAATGCTTTGATCTTGATGTGAAAGGGAGTCTATGCTAGCATTCTTTGGACTAATAGATTGACATGACTCATTGGATGGAGATGGTATGATGAGAGAGGATGGTTGGATAGATTCGTTAACTTGGGTGAAAGAATCATAAGGTTTATTTTGACTTATGGGAGATGAAGATAGGTGCATGACATGGTATGATTGCTCAATATTATTTGTGTTTGAGGACATAGATTTAGGTTTCTCATTTAGCCTTTGTAGAAATTCATGGACATTGAACTTGGATGATGTAGTTTTGGGTGAGGATAAAGGCTTATGAGATGATTGCATCACTTCATTCAAATGTTGGGGTTCAAGTTGTTTTTCAAGCTCTTTCAAACGATGGTCAAGATATTTAATCCTTTGGTTTCGTTCATAGGTCGTGGATGAATATGGAGGATAGCAGTTAGACATATTTGGTTGATGGTTTTGGAAATGTTTTGAGGTGTGATGTTTGTTTGAGGTTGATTGTTTCTGTTAAGATTTGTGAATGTGGTGAATACTGTTTGAAAATCTAGAAAACACTTGACAAGCATGATGTTTTGGTGTATGCAAACGCACATGATACAAGCACAATCCTAATAGGCCAAGGGTTTGTATACTTGATATAGCCCACCGATAAACCCCGGATTGGTGCTAAACACCTTTCCTTCTCAAGAGCGGATAGCTTAGAAGTTTCGTGGCATTGGCTCCCCTCCACAGCTCATTAACGTCATTCGAGCACACCAACTTCAGATTCTTGGGTCATCACTTCCCAAGAACTACTATCTCTACTCAAGGGGATCAGTAGTGAGTGTCTTCGGGCATGATACTGTACCCTGCACTATACCAAGCAATGGCTGAAAATGGTTGGCTTCTAAAACAATAGGTATTTAGTTAGGGCATCCGTTCGAGTGGCCACACATGGGGCGAGAGATTAATCACCAATTAGGTGGCACTCCAGCCTGAAGAGGTTACGCTCAATAGGGTTTATGGGAGTACTACTCTGTTCGTGTGACACATCCGCACTCATGGTACTTGAACTTTCCTCAAGCACCCATTTTATATCCCGGCTGGAAGTGGCTTGGCTTTAGCCTGTTACCGGTCAAGTCATCCCTTAAGGTGAGTACTTTTTCCCTTAAGGCAGGCCCATTTCTAGAAATAATAACCATTTCTCTTACACCCAGGATCACTCGAAAGTGCAAGGAGAGAGGACACTTCGATTATTAAGTCATGAAGGTGACAAAAAATAAGGTGGGTCTGGTTTTCTGATCACCTAGTTTTCACAAGGTGAGAGCATAATCACCTACCACCTTGAAGCATAGTCAAACAGAATCAAGAACATATTCATTGACCCCCTAGTTAAGCCTATGTGGAAGAAGACAATTGTTTATTTTTAATGCACCAATTGAAGTGTTTTCTCATCTAAAAGACAATTGGTTTCAAAATCATGTCTTTGACAAACGTCCTGCATCAAAATCTCATTAGTAGTTTCATGTCTCCTTTCTTTGACAAGCGTATGTTTTAATTTTCAATTCTTTGCCAAACGAACCTAGCAAAAGAAACTAAATTAACAAAATTAGTCACAAAACCAAAACTTAAGCAAAATGAACACTAACATAAATCCTAATGAAATTAATTCAATCTAAATTAAAATCTAAATTTAATTTAATTCTAACTTTAAAGTGTACACTAAAAGAAAAAAAAATCTAAAACTAAAATCTAAACTATATTAGTAAAAATTAAACTAAATTAAATGAGTAACTAAAAATCTAGACTAAATTAAAAATAATCTAACTAAATGAGAAATTAGAGACTAAATTAAATCTAAATTAAAAGGCTAAGAATCTAAATTAAATAGTAAATCTAAAAATTAAAAATCTAAATTAAATTAGAAACTAAAACTCTAAACTAAATTAAAAATTAGTCTAAGTTAATTAAAACTAATCTAAATTAATCTAAGCCTTAAAATTAATCTAGTTGTAAAAATTAATCTAAATTAAAAAATTAATCTAAATGAGATTAAATTAAATTAAATCCGAAATAAATCTATATTAAATCTACATTCTAAAATAAAACTAAATTTAAAAAGATCAAAATTAAAAAAAGCAAAATCTAATTTAGAAAAAGCTATTAAAAGTTAAAAGATAAAAACAAAAGCTAAATCTAATTTAAAAATTAAAAGCTAACTCTACATTAAAAGTTAAAAGCTAAAAACTAAAATCTAATTTTAAAAGTTGAAAACTAAAAATCTAATTTAAATGTTAAAAACTAAAAATCTAATTTAAATGTTAAAACTAAAAACTGACACTCAAAATTAAATTGAGGGATAAAATGTTGTGGGGTGTTATTCATTATTCAAAGATTCAAATCAAAGATTTGTGCTACAAGCCCATAAATTGCTGAAAACTGATACATTTTTAAATTATGCCAATGACTTTTGTTTTTTTGCTTTTGGTGAATTAAAGTTTTTATTGTATTTTGAAATGCTTTCACAATGTAACTTGCTGCAAAGAAATTGATATCATATTTTTCCTTTCAACTACAAAATGAGACAATGTATATCATATCAGATCTGGAATCTGGAGTTGTTGATCCTACAAAATATATATCATCTTCAAATGTGAAGAAGGCGATATGCTGTAGATGTCAAGAAATTGCTGCTCTGCAAAATGTAGATCATATCAGATTTTTCTTTCAATTTTCCTATAGATCAGTGTGCATGCAAAATGTGAAAAAAATATTCATCCAGTCGTTCACGTCGGGTTCACCATTTGTTTTATGCTGAAAACTGAAAAAACTAAATGATTTAATCTATAAATTCAAATCACAATTTCAGCATATCATCAATAAAGCCTTTCCAAATGAATACAAATGCAAAATGCAAACTAAACTATGCAAAACTAAAATAAATGCATTCAAAGGAAAATTAACTCCATTGTTTTCCTATTTCACCATGATTCTTGATTTATGCATTTGATGCTCTCAGATTTTTATGAGCACAAGTACAATAAGAAGCTGTGATGAGTGGAAGAGAATTGAAATTGATTTTTAAATCAAAATGTGTATGAAAATGTGCATCCCCAAAAATTGAGAAGGAGGAGGATTTTATAGATAAATGCATAATGTGAAAATGAGAAATGAGAAATGAGTGGAGTGATTTATACCATGATTCATGTTTGGAAGCTCAAATTGTGCAATTTTGAGCTAATTCCATGAAAAATGATTGATGAGCTTAATGTGCAACTTTAAGCTAATTTCATGGAATTTGATTTATGAATTTTAAATTATTTAATGAAATGTGGATGCATTTTAATGATTAATGCAAATGAATAATCATGCAAATATTCAAAGTGAAATGATTTATGTAAATGGATGAATATGAAATGATTTATGGATATGTTAATGATTAATGAAATGATAAATATTTATGAAATGAATTAATGAAATATGCATTTGGATAAATAATGGATAAATGACTAAATGATTATGTAAATAGATTATGGTTATGAGTAAATGCTTATAAATGTTTATAATATTTTAATGGTTTTATGGAGATATGATTATGCAATGGATACAAATGATTAAGAGGAAATTTTTATGCATCTACACACCTAATTATTAATCTAAGATAGAATAGAGCTGCATAAAATAAATGTAATCTTTGAAAAACCTAAGGTGATGCACCAAAACAATCTAGACCTATTAACAACCTATCACCTTCAAATTAAAATCATAAAGCTTGAATCACACAACTCACTTTCCAATGAAGTTTACATAAATGATTTATAAAGAGGTTTGTAACAGTGCTTTTCTAAAAGGAAAAAATAGGGGTTTCACAATTAACAACACTACTAATCAACACAGATTATAACCTGTAAACATACATTTTCTGCTAAATGGATGCATAAACATGAGACAAGTTTGCAAGGAAAGATGAATTTTCACAAGAAAAACTGATCAACCATTAATGGCATACCATGAAACATGAAGACAGAAGATAAAAATGCTCTACTTTATTAATTCAAAGTGATTAGTGTATAATAGGCCCATCTGAGTTACAATACTACTCCATGAAAAATAGCTCCAAAACAAAGCTATCTTGCTACTGGAAAGAAAGAACTGGCTCAAAATGTTCAAAATGAACATAAGCAAAAACACACCAAAAACCCCCCACACAAGTGCTTCCAGAAGATTATGGTCGGATACAATAGAAAAGGCCAAAAATAACCTTCTAGAAACCCTCCCAGAACAGTCCTCCACATGAAGAAAAGTTAAGCCAAGTCAATAGTCACACTAAAAATATGACAAAAATGCCTCCAAACACCCCCCTTTTCCTCCAAAAATAGTCAAAACAACCTCACACACATTCCTCATTTTTGCAAGTCATTATTGGTCTTCACACAAGTCTTGACTCACACTCTCCTCATGCAATATGTGTGTTTTGAAGCACAAGACTCCAAAAAGCATTGAAATTTACAAAAAAAATGGGCCTCCTAAGGATGACATCATTAGCTTTTTAAGTTATCAAAAATCAACTAAAAGATGACATCAACCTGTACGGTGACATCATCCAAAATAAAAATAAAATTATTTATTTTATAAAATAAAACTTTCTAAAATCTTATGAATTAACTCATGATGGTTAATTTACTCTACATATCCTATTTTATCTCATTCATCTTTCTAAATATAAAATATTCTTTTTGTTTTTTAGATTTATATTCTTAAGTTCTATTATAGAAATTTTTATATTTTCAAAAAAATATTTTTATTCTTTAAGAAAAAAATATAAAAAACATTTTAAAAAACTTTAAAAAATCATAAAAATCATTTATGCTGCAAAAATAAAAAAATTCTTTAATTATTTTTAATAATTTCAAATATTCTTATATTTAAATGTTTAGCATCTAAATATTCTAATATCAAAAGAGTACATTATTTTAAAATTTTTTTTGGAGTAGCTTTTTATGAGGTGCACTCACTTTGTGTGACACACTCTCCTCATTTTAAGGGGAAGCTCACAATTCTTGGGCCACCTTATTATTTTAATTTTTTTACAAATATATTTTAAACTTTTAAATATATTTTTTAATTTTTGAGAAAATATATTTTAAACTTATATATATATATATATATATATATATATATATATATATATATATATATATATATATATATATATATATATATATATATATATATATATATATTTAAAGAGAAAGACCGTTTAAAGAGATTAATTTCTTTTTTTGCTAATTTTTAAAACTAATCTTTTACTTTGCCACTTTTTAAATAAAATAAAATATTTTAAAAAAATAAATAATCAAGAAAAGAAAGTGAATTTGACTTTTTTAATAAATTATAATAGAAATATAAGTTACCAAACTTGAGTTTAAGAGTTTTTAAATAAAAAATAAATAATGAAGAAAGTGAACTTGAGTTTTTTAATAAATTATAATAGAAATATATGTTACCACTTTTAAAAAATCATGGACTTCATTTTTTTAAGGAATTATAATAGAAACGTGTGTCCCCACTTAACTCATGTAGTTAAGTAATTTATATTTTTTATATTTAAATAATTTGTATTATATGAGATAATTTTTTCTTTTTTAGAGTTCCTTAGGAGGCCCATTTTTTATGTAAATTTCCCCTAATGGCATTGTTAAAGATAATGATCTTGATTAAGTGATTCATAAAACATACTCTTCAAGTCATTTACAATTGAAGCATGAAATAAAGGGCTATGTCTCAGCTATATTTGCATTAGAAGGCATAATAAAAGTGATTTTCAAATCACTTACATGATATCCTTAAACATTGGAATAAAATGAAACATATAATGTCATATCTAAAAGTTTTCAAAAGCTTCCAAGGAATTTGACCATCTTAACTTAACACATTCTACATTTGTCAATACACACATGTGCAATATCCACTGGTTTTGAAGAGCATCATAGAGCTCAAAAACACTTGGCCAATATGGCCGACCTCCAAATTCCTTGGAAAGAATATTCCAAGTCACATGATGTTGGGAAAAAAACAAAGGCAAGGCACATATGTTGTATTGGCACACTCCATGTTGTATTGTTGAGGACTTAGGACTTGGCAAGTTTTTTAACAAGGGGAAAAAAGAACTTAAGGCATAGAATGCCTAAGTTAATAAATAGAAGTTTCGGCCCCATTATGCATTCGCACATGTTTTTTAATTTTAAAAACATGGGAAGAAAATCCCATCGCACTCAAGTAGGGTCAAACCTTAATCATCAAAACACTAAAACCATGAGGCAAGCCCATCATTTTGTCATTTGAACAATTTGGAAACTGGGATGCTGCTAACGTTGGGTTTGAGCATACACAGAAAAATAATGGAGATTCGCATTGGTTTTGTTGAGATTCTCTAATGAGAAACAAGGGAAAAGAGGTAAAATGCTCATTCTGAAGCTCGAAATCTGCATTTTTATATCATTTGGAAGCCATTCCAGAACTTGAGGCCGCAACCATGGACATATTTTTTGATTCATATGTTTCATTTGTTCTCTCTCTATTGTTGTTTTATCATTTAGCCACTATGAAAAGCTTTAAATGAAGCTTTTTGTGGAGAGACAAAGCTTTGAATATGGAAAAAATTGAGCAAAAGCTCCAGGTAAGCATTCAATCGACTCCATTTCTGATTTTGAGCAAAGAAAGCTATATTTTTCAAGCCCCCCATCTTGAAAAGATAACAAATGTTCATTTTCTTCTTTTCATTTGTTAATAGGGATACCCCATTATTGTTTCTATTGTTTTTCCTTAAGAAAATAACTCTCTGGCCATGACCATGAATATAAAATGGTGTGTGTTTTTCTTGGCTTAGCTTCATTTGAAAAAACCCTATAATGTCTTTCAATTTTTCCTTTGTATTTGAAAGTGTTCTAACAACCCAAATGGGTTTTTGATATGGAAAAGGGAAGAAAAACAAAACAACTTGTGAGCTCAGCCTCCATTTTTCAACATGGGTTTCTTCTGTATTTTTGCATTTCCTTTTCTATTTTGCAATACACTTGAAAAACCCCAAATGGGTTTTCTATAGCACATATATTTTGTATCTGCAAATGTTTCAAAAGAACCCAAGTTGGTTTCTTGATTTCTTGAAGAAACTCAATTTTTATTGTAGAAATGCAAATAGGTTTTGCAAATGTACTCTATTTTATGTAATCTATAACAATGTTGTTTTGAACTTTGAAACCCCAGGTGGGTTTTTCCATATTTTGCAAAAATAGAGGTTTGCTTAGCCATGACCTAACATAATGCATACAAAAAGTTTTCATTTGCCATTCATGTAGAATGTTCTCCATTTTTGTTGCCTCTATTAGATTTTCATGATGAACCTAGATGGGTTTTTTCAGTTTGAAAGCAAACTTTAGATTTTGTTAAAAAATGATTCAATGCCACTGCACAATCTAAGCATAATGAAAAGCTCCAATTTTGAAAACTGGGTTTTCTGTGAGCATCTGAATTGGTTTTTTCATTTTATGATAATGGACATCATGAATACCTATTTTTGACTCTGAATGTGAAACCATTGTTACTGTACCTTCCATACATGGATAATGGCTTCCAATTGCTACTTTTGAGGATACTGATGACCACCTTTATTATCATTTGGTTCTTGGTTGCAGATAGAATTTGTAAAGAATTCCCAAGAAAAAATGACCTTATTCATGACTATGCGCTGTTCTCTTGAAGCACCATGATTTATGATGATTTCTATGATGACTATCTTTAGGAAAAACCCTCCTTTCCTTTCCTTGATTGCCAATACCATTTCCAAAACTATGATTGTCTTCTTTGTGCTTCTATGAATGTTCTAGTCGAGCAATCATGTTGTTCTCTATGATAATGGAAAAGAACTCACTATCATAAATAATGATAAGTTTGCTCCTCATTGACCAATGTGGTTCCTTTTCACTCTGAATTGAAACAATCCATTCAAGCCTCTTGATGACACTTTTCAATCCATAATTCTCTGTTATCTTGCACCACTGAGACTTCCCACCCTTCATGATTTCCTGTAAAGATTGTAATATCTTGACAACCATTTCCTCTATTTGTAATCATTGTTATTGTCTTGAAATTCCATA
The DNA here is from genome assembly GCA_007258455.2 of Sequoia sempervirens. Classification (NCBI taxonomy): domain Eukaryota; kingdom Viridiplantae; phylum Streptophyta; class Pinopsida; order Cupressales; family Cupressaceae; genus Sequoia; species Sequoia sempervirens. The sequence goes on from VDFB02211809.1 coordinate 10,970, forward strand.
GTAGGCTTTGTCTTAGGTAATCTTTCCCAATAAGGGGTCTCCTCTCATTTAAAAAATGATTCATGGGATTAAACATCATTAAGCACTATTGTTTGTTTTTCAATAGATACCATGGAAGATTGTTGACTATTTAATTATGCCTTTTTGTTTATGATACTCTTTTGTTTCTATCATTTCATTGGTCAATTCAATCTAACTCTGATCTTGATCATACTTCTACCCCTTATAACTGTGAATTAATCATCACTGCATGCTCCTTGTGACTTATGATAACTGTAGCATGAAGCCATCCAAATGGGGATGCATTCTTTTAATAGGGTAATTGTCTTATCATATTGTATTCCATTGGTCATGCTCCTCTTGTATCAAGATCACCATGATTGGTATCTCCTTGGCTCATCATGGATTGAATCACATTAAAGGCACCCTGTTGGTTTAATATCTCCTCCAAGATTATTGAAAATTAGTAATGGATGGATTTTTTATGAAGCATGATGTGTCTGAGCCCTCCATAGTTGGATTCAATGTCACATTGTTATGAATGAAGTCTCATGTTCAATGTTTTTTCCATGAATGTATTATTGTTCTTTGTCATGTATGGACAACTCATGCATTGACCACACTACCCCTTTGATGTTTGTTGACTACACTTTTGTGAAGACAACCATTACTCACACCATTCCTCACTGTTCTAGTGCTCTGTATTTGGGAGATTCCAATGTTCCCTCTAATAGGATTCAACCAAATTGGAAACTTGCAAAGGAAATTCATGGATACCAGGAAGGATAGGCCCCATTCTAACTTTAGAACACTCATTGCAATATGTATTTCCATCATGTAAAGGATAGTAGTCATTTGAGTCTACATTATGATGTAGTAGTTCTTGAAAATTCAAGGGAATATCTTCTATTAGAACTTGATGGCTTCCATTCATATGTTTATCACAACCATTTGAATAATCACCCAAAAGAGTAAGTGAATGTTGTCTTTCATTTTTTTTTATGAGCATCGTAAATATCTTAAAAGACCTTTGTGCTTTGCACTTGCTCATGTTTTTCCCTTTTGTCAATCAAAAGTTTACTCCAGTTTATATTGTAGTTGCTTCTTTTAGAAGGATTACAATCATGATGCTCTATCCTTTTAATCTCCATGGCTTTTCCATTTGTGAATCATGCTTTTCCTTGTATCATGCACCATTTTGTGACTACATTTTCCATAGTCAACAAGAAAACAAAGACCTTTTTGATGACTGCCCAAATTCTATGCAAGTTGCTACCTCCTTTAAGATCATTATTTCCATGTCTTTGAGTGGTTGTCATTCCTTATAACTGTCTATGCATGGACTGTACATCTAAGACTTCAAATTATTACAAACTGATATGTAGATTGACCTTTTCTAGATGATTGTCCAAGTGATCACTTAAGTACATTTTGATCCCTCTCAGGATGCAGCTATAGTATGCTCCTTAGAAGTCTGCAAGTAAAACCAACCTTAAGGTTCTTTTATGCATTCATTTTTTGCACTTCTTTGCCTAGGTTTGTGCATTATAGACTGATTCTTTGTAATGTCTCTACTTTTCATATTGTGAGACAGTCCCCTATGATTGTGGCATGCTTATCCTAACCATCGTTTACAATCCTAACATTACTGTCCTCCTTGGAATCTCCTCTTGATTGATAGTGTCTCCTCTTACTATAGGACTTGATATGTGTGCATTAAAAAGAAACAAATTCTTCCTTTATCACCATTATGTAGTGATTCCTTGTTGTGGCATGGTGGCTATTATTTCAATTGAATGCCTTCTTGTCAACTTGACTGTCCCCTTGTTGCCTTGTAGCATACATTACTTGTTGTTGTCCTATAGCATGAGATCATTATGAGCTTCCCCTTTCAAACTCTGAAAGGTCATTGAATACTCACTTGGGATCATAGCCTTGGCATCAAAAGAGTGTCACCTTGTGTTTCCTCATGATTGCTCACTGATTTCCATAGTTGTTTACCTTTTTGCTCATGTGTAACACATAATTGTCTCCCCACTTTGATCCTAGTGCGCAGACACATGTCCCCTATGTTGGTGACCTAAAAGCTCACCATCCTATGTCATGTGTGGCTATCCAATAGGGTCAAGGTGGGAGGGACTTGACAATACTTTGGATTTCCCTCTCATTATTTAAGAGATGCATAATTTAACTTGATGCATCTTTTGGATATGATAATGAAAGTTGATCAACTTGTGTGATTCCATATTGATTTAATGCATTGATAATAGATAAATATTTGATCAAGTTTCTTGATTTCCTTTTTCTTTCAAAGCATGCTGAGCTCTACCCTTGTGGGAGAGACATTTACCCCATATGCTGTACATTTAATCTAAATCAGAATAGTAAGTAGACTTGTCCTAAATCTATACATGAAGTAAACAATTAGAAAAATAGATGCATATTTTGGATGTGTTTGATGACTTCACTATTTTGTAGGACATCCAAGGTTTGCATGCTTATTTAATGCACTTATGGATCAGTTTATACATGCATAGGTAGGGGTGTATGTAAGGATTGAGATATTTCATTGCTTAGAGCCTCACTCTAATATCATTATTTTTTCAGATGCAAGAGCTAAGAGCACTACGGAGATGGGGAGGACATAATTAGCTTGGGGCAACAGCAGTAGGGCAAGTGGGAAACTTTGTAACCAATCATTCTCAGGCAATGACTGGTCTCCATTCTTATATGCACATTCATTTATTTCTTTTTTACTTATTCATGTATAAATTGCTTCATATTTCCATTGAATAAGTAAAGTTAGTCCCTTGGCTTGTGAGGGACATGTACACTTCATGATTATCAATAAAGATTACATTTGTATACATATGATTCTCTTTTCTCATTTGTTGTAATTGCAACATTAAAAATGAAAAATGTAATTTGTTTCGTTTGACAATCTTTTTCCATGCATATTAAACCTAGCATATTTCTAGTTTATCTTTTAAATGTTTAAACAAACAACATGAAAGAATAAACACTAAACCTGATTTTCAGCTGAAAGCTAAAAATCAGGTAACATGTATAATGAGAACCACCTTTGTGATTTTCATAAAATCAAGGGGCACACAACAAGCAGTTGCATGAGGTTGTAAAATTTGATCCAAGACCTCATCGATGACAAGGTCATAAATGTTGAACAACCAGTTGGAAATTAAGACCTAAAAATATACATGAATCTGATGTCGGATCATATGTAACAAAGGGAGCAACCATGGAAAACAAAAGTATGCCAATGTGAACCATGTGTACAATCATGTTGTCATATCTAGATGAATGGGTCACTATTTTTAACATCATAGGAGCCAAAGCTGATTGTGGAGTCACCACACACGGTGACAAAGTTACCATTGTTGGGTCATCACAACCACCTAGAGAATCCACCTCAAATATGATATCTATTCCTAATGGCCACAATATCTTAGACCAATTGAAAAGAACCCCTGCTCAAATCTCCATCATCGAGTTGCTGAAGATATCAGCTGCACATAGAAAAATCCTAGAGGAAGCATTGGCTTCATCCATTGTCTTCACAAATCTTGATGCTGACCAGTTCCAAGCTATGGCTAGACACATAACCACCCCAAATATCCTAACATTCTCTAATCTATAATTTCCCACTCAACCATCTTATAATCATGCACTCCACCTTGAAGTCCTGGTTAATAAAACCAAAGTCAAAAGGGTCTTGGTGTATGGTGGTGCAGGTCTCAATATATGTTCCCCCAAACTAATAAAGAATCTGGGATTCTCAAAGGGTGCCATCGAAAAGGGTAAGGGAATCACAATCTGAGCATACGATGATCAGGAAAGAGTGTCTCAAGGCACTATTCAGCACCCTATTCAAGTAGGGCCAACCATTATGGAAACCACATGCCAAGTTCTTGACCTTGATTTACCTTATAACATCCTCCTGGGGCATCTGTGGATCCATGGGATGTAGGTTGTCACATCAACCTTCCATTAGTGTGTCAAATTCCCATATCAAAATCAAGAGGTCATGGTCTATGGTGATCCCGAACCCTTTGCTTACTGCAAGAACCTAGAAGCAAAATACTATAAAATCCTTCAGGTCTCAAAGAATGATGAAGGCCCTACAACTCCATATGTAGACCCAACTACCTTGGCCTACACTTCTGAGACAAAGATACCTACCATCCCTGATATCTCTAAAATCAAGGTCATCATCCAAGACAATGGGTGTGGGGATTATAAAATGAAGAAAATTTCTTTCATAATAGGAGAGTTACCTCAATCTCCTAGGTCTCATGGGCAACCCCAACTAGGCTGAAACATCATCCCAAACCTTGAAAGAAGATCCTTCTAGATTCAAATGTTGGGGGGATCTAAGTCAGGAAATAGTAGATGAAAAAGACATATCAATCCTTTTGTACCAAGATGAAGGGCCCACGCCTGAACTTCCCATGGATGAGAGAAACAAAGGATTACAATGGGCTATAACAAAAACACAAAGCTTGGATAGAATGACAATGGGCTTCTAGTACCT
>VDFB02211810.1:0-86535 GCA_007258455.2 Sequoia sempervirens
CTATACATGATAGCCATGCAAACACTTATTCTTTGACAAAGGATGGGGTTCGTCACAAGTTGAAACCCCTAAAGGAGACCGAAGAAAAGGTATGCAGTAGTGCTAGAATTTGTTATGTAGATGGAAGAAAATTTTTAGAAGGTATGAAACATGAGTGTGTGTGTTATGCATTGATTCCTAGAGTGAGTAAGGAGGATAGTGAGAAGGTTCTAGAAGAAGTTTTTGGGATGTTGGATGAGTTTCAGGATATTGTTTCTAACAATGTACTTGAGGGTTTACCACCAATAAGGAAGATCAATCATTAGATTGACTTGATTCCTGGAGCCAGTTTGCTAAATAAGGCAACTCATAGAATGAATCATGTAGAAAATGAGGAGTTGAATAGATAATTTGAAGAGTTGTTGAGAAAGGGTTTGATACGAGAGAGTTTGAGTCCATGTGCAGTACCTGCAGTACTAGCACCAAAGAAGGATGGGGAGTGGAGGATGTGTATAGATTCTTGAGCCATAAACAAGATAACAATCAAGTACAGATTTTCCCTGCCAAGGATGGATGACTTGATGGACTATTTGAGTGGAGCTTAGTACTTAACAAAGATTGATCTGAAGAGTGGATATCACCAAATCCAGATTCGAGAAGGAGATGAATGGAAGACTATCTTCAAGACCAAAGAGGGCATGTACGAGTGGTTAGTCATGCCTTTTGGGCTAACCAATGCACCGAGCACATTCATGCGGCTCATAAACGAGGTACTAAAATAATTTCTAGGAAGTTTTGTTATTGTGTATCTAAATGATATTTTGATTTTCAGTAAGACATTGGATGAGCATCTGATGCATATTCAAAGAGCTTTTGAGAAGTTAAGAGAAGAGAAACTATTGATTAATCTGAAGAAGTGCAGTTTTGTGAAGAGGGAGTTAATGTGATGCTAGTGGTTGTGCCATTGGAGCAGTGTTGAGCCAAGAAGGTAAGCCCATTGCCTATTTTAGTGAAAAGTTAAATGATCCCAAGAGAAAGTATTTTGTATATGATTAGGAATTTTATGCAATAGTTCAAGCATTAAAGAAATTGAGACATTATTTGTTGCCGAAGGAATTTTTTCTATATACTAATCATCAGGCCTTGCAGTACCTAAATAGTTAGGGAAAATTAAATCAGAGGCATATGAAATGGGTAGAGTTTTTGCAGAGTTGTACCTTTGTTTTGAAACATATGAGTGGGAAGTCAAATAGGGTTGCAGATGCCTTAAGTAGAAGGCATATATTGATAACAAAGATGCAGATTTAAGTGGTTGGGTTCAATGAACTTAAGACACTGTACGCAGAAGATCCTGATTTCGCAGAGGCTTGGAAAGCTTGCAAGGAACCTGCTACAGTGGACAGGAAAAGGTGGCTAGATTTCATAATCTAGGATGGCATGTTATTTAAGGGAAGTCAATTGTGTATCCCAAGGACTTCCATGAGCGAGAACTTGATAAAGAAGAAGCATAGTGGAGGAATAGTAGGACATTTTGGTCAGGATAAGACCATTACCATTATCAATGAGCATTATTATTGGCCTCAGTTGTCACGGGATGTGAAGAAGTTTGTACAAAGCTGCAGGGTATGTCAGATGGCTAAAGGAGTGAGCTAGAATACAGGCTTATATCAGCCCTTACCTGTACCAGAGAGGCCATGGGAGGATATAAGTATGGACTTTGTTTTTGGTTTTCCAAGGACACAGTGAGGGAATGATTCAATCTTTGTGGTGGTTGATAGGTTTTCGAAGATGGCACATTTCATTCTATGTTAGAAGACCCATGATGTAGTCCACATTTCTGACTTGTTCTTCAAAGAGGTGGTGAGGCTACATGGTCTACCAAAGAGTATTGTTTCAGATTGTGACACCAAATTTGTGGGGTACTTTTGGAGGACCTTGTGGAAGAAGCTGAAGACAGAGTTGAAATTCAGTTCTGCACACCATCCGCAAACAAATGGGCAGACAGAGGTTGTTAACAAGAGTCTAGGTAACCTACTGAGATGTTTGGTAGGAGATAAACCCGAGGGATGGGACTTGATCTTACCCCAAGCAGAATTTTCTTACAACAATTATGTCAATAGAAGCACTGGTAGATCACCATTCCAGATTGTGTATGGAGGTAGCTCCAGAATATAGGAAGATGGGCCAAGAGAAGAAAATAAGTGCTGAAGCTAAAGATTTTGCAGAACACATCAGGGATATACATGAGAAGCTAAGAGAACATATTAACAAGATGAATATGTAGTATAAGGCTAAGGCAGATCAGAAGAGGAGGTATAAGGAGTTTCAGATTGGTGATGAAGTGATAGTCCACTTGAGGAAAGAAAGGTTTCCAGTGGGAACATATAACAAATTGAAGATGAAGAAGTTTGGTCCCTATAAAATTTTGAAGAGGCATGATTTAGGGAATGAATATTAGGTAGAGTTTCCAGATGGATTCAACATTTCCCCTGTGTTCAACATTTCAGATTTGACAAAGTATCATGAAGGTGGCATAGAGGAAGTACCAACAATGGAACAGTGTGGGATTCCAACATCTACTTCAGAAAAGGAGGAGATTGAAGAAATCCTGGCTAGTCATGTAGGAAGGAGTACCAGGAATAGGCAGTATGAAGAATATCTGGTGAAATGGAAAGGAAGGCCTATTGAAGATTCATCCTAGTTGCCTTAGGCAGAGGTTGACCATTTGAGTTTTTCCTCCACCATCTGAGATGTGATGAGGTCACTTCTCAAATTACCCTAGGTGCTTGATGCAGGAGCATCCAGTGGTGTAAGGGCAATCTTGCATCACCCAAAAATAGTTAAATTTCAATTTTCTCATTTTTATATTTTTTTTTACATTTTTGGATACCCTTTTCGTCATAATAAAATTCCCAATTTATGGTTTTTATTTTCTATTCTTGGGTTGAAAGATATTGCAGTTTTCATTTCCTAGATTTGCACCTGAAAATCTTCTGAGTTAGATTTGAGGCACTTAGAGTTCTTGGATCAGCCCCAGAACTTGCTGAAATTGGCATAGCAGATCTCGAGCACGATATTGACTTTGTGACCTTTCCAACGGTTCAAACGGTTCGCGAATCAGAGTCTTGGATCAAAAGTTATGGCCCCAGGAAGTTGGCGCACTTTTTAGAAGATACAATTGCAAATGTTCTTTTGAAATTTGAACTTCAATTTGTAATTTTTCAGTGCCAAACCACCTAAGCTCAAATTTTAATGTTGTTTTAGCTCCAAACTAAAGAGGAGCTCTATTTATGGGCGGGTTTTTAATTTTTGGGTAACTTTTGGGGACAAGCTCGCATATTGTGAAAGGGTGATTCTGTAGCTTTCTGTAACTTGCAGAACTTGGGGATTTGAGATCCTCTGCATGTAAGAAACTCCATTTTATAAATAACAAAATTATTCTTTTGTTTGTGGGTTATTTTCTAAGTCTCGGGCTGCACCCTCATCAGTTTACATTTAGCATAGTTTGCATCCACCTTATCAAGCATTTTAGCATTTAGCACTCATCTTCATCGTTTTAAACTAGTTTTATACCATTTTTTTCATATATCATCAGTTTCATTAGTTTTCTTCAATAAAATTGATTGAAACATGCTCATATTATCCAAGGGATTGGGAAAGGATTACCATTCCACATCAATGTGACACCACTCCCCCAATGATAATATTAGAGGTCTTAAAATAGGTTTCCATAAGCATTTTGTGTTTCTCATGATTAGTATAATGGGTTCTTAGTCTTTTTTAATTTTAAATATCTAATTGGGATCATTGCTTAGGGGATTAAATATGGTTTAAATTCATTAGGATCTAATATATATAGTTTACACTATGACTTTGGTCACATTTTGGCACTAGAAGGATGGCTCTAATAACTGAATCTGATGAATTTCTCTTTAGATTCTTCTGTTCTTCTATTTACAGATACAATGATGCTTTTGATGGCTCCAATGACACTAAGTAGATGTGTCGCTATACATCAATGCACTTGATTTAAATTTAGTGACACATATTTTAATTTTATCAATGCCCATTTGATATAGTGATGCTAATATGTTTTGACTAACATCAAGATTTTCATTATAGGGACATGTTCATTTTGGTGATGTGTTTGATGTCCCTATTTTATTGTAGAGCGACACACGTGATTTTCACCAGAGTGATGCACTTCTAATATAGCGAGGTTTTTCAAGGCTATAATGATGCATTTGATTTCAACAATTCTTTTTACTGGTAAACAATAGAAAGCTAATTTTTACATGTTTTTAAATTTTCAACTTCACATGCTCTTTGATATTTTGCTAACATCTAGTTTTTGTTTTTTATTCTATTTCTTTTTTCAAATTTGAAATAAAACTTGAAGTGAAGGAGAGTACTAAATGTTTGTCCATGCATTGTAAAATTTTTTTTTACACTCATGGTACAATTATAACACATCACATGTTGCTTTGCTTTATGTTTTAGGACCAACTAAAATTCTATTTGGTTTAAAATTTACTTCAAAGTTGACTAAAATTGGACCCATACATCCTCATTTTGCAATATTGGTTAAAATTGAACAAAACAAACACATACTACCATTGGTGCTTAAAATGAAGTCAATTTTCTTTATGGGATTTAAATGAATGAGTGATTTCTTTGCTTGTGCATACTTGTAGTGTGTATCCACTCCCCTTGTGCTTCATATGATCTTGGGTGAAGAGAAACACTCAAATATACATTTTTTTCTTGTGTGCACTTGTAGTACATATCCACTCCCCTTACACTTCATGCAATCTTCTGTGAAGAGAAATACTTATGTATACTTTCATGCTTTGTGTCACCCTTAAGAGAGGGATAACTATAAGATACATCCTACAATGGAAATCTCATACTAAATTTCTTACAAGAACATTTATTGACATACTTTAAATAAAGGATGTGAAATCATGAGAAATTAGCATCAATTTGGGGTGTCCATAACACACCGCACCTAATCCCACACCTTATGTGGGATGGGAACACTTAAAGAGCCTTAAGTAGCCAAGCAGGTGAGTATGTGTCATGGTGTTCTCGGTTTGTTGTCATTAAGAACCTTTTTTAAGTATTAGAAAACTTTTTCCTTCCAAAGATTTCTTTGAAGTGGTGCATTGGAATTTATTTCCAAGAAGTTACTTTCCATGTTCAATTTTGGTTGAAGTGTAGAGATTAAGAGTTCATTCTTAACATACCTCTACACTTTTCCCCAAATTGCACATAAAATCATCTCTTCTACTATGAAGGGTATGAGGAAAGCCACCCAAGAAGATTGTACCCACTTGAGCTAGGAATGTTATATTGCTTATGAGTCAGTTTAACACATTGTTTGGTTCCCAAAACATCTTAAACACACATCAACAATTTAATCAAATTTCAAACCCTTTGGATTAAGTATGGATACCTTTTGGGAAGTCTTAATATTGTTGTTTTTCCCTAAGTATTTTATCCTTATAGGCTTCTAAATATTGGGCTTATATCTAAATCCACCCTTTCCAAAGTTAACATAGGGAACTATGGCTTTAGCTTCATCATTTTCACATAATGGACTTTGTGAAATGAAGATTTCTTTGACATAGACATTTTTAGTTTGAAATTTAAACAAGACATTGTATATGGTTAAAATAAATTCATTAAGCAAAGATTAAATCAAATGAACAACCCACATTAATGTATGTTCAAACATTGACTCCCCACAACAATAAAATTGAGACAAGGAAAATATTGCAAAACATTGAGTCCAAAATCATTGAGTTCTATTGTCAAAATCACTAGGTTCTATTTCCAAAATAATTGAGTTCTATTTTACAAAAATCATTGAGTTCTTATGGTTTTATTACTTTCTAGGTATAGCATGTTTCTAATTACCTTGGTCTTGTAAAACAAAGGTTCATTTTATGTTAACATTTTGGGTCAAAACATTTTATCCATTTTATCCATCTTAACACGTTTTACATCTCACTTCACCAAACAAACTTTAGAAACTTTTGGACACCTCAACACTTTGGGCTTCAATAATTATCAAATAAATCCCCTAACTTAGCTATGTTGTATGTGAAATGGATCCTTTCCCATACACTTAGTTGAGTTAGTCATCAAATTTTTTTGGGCTAGTTTATCTTAAAGGTCACAAGTCTACCTTAAAATATTTCCAAGTTAATTAAATATCTTTTATCCATAGCATCAAAACATCAAGATTTTTTGTCTAAAAGTGTTTTCCAAAAGTTTATAAAGTTCATCCCCCATATTATTCACCCTTTTCCACATCCCATTCACATCATTGGTACAAAAACAACTTAGAGGGTCCCTTTTACCAAAATTTGCATCAACCAGAGATTTTCAACACTATAAATCTCAACACACTTCTCCCATAGTTGACCCACAATTTATGGTTACAACAAGATAACAAAACAAGAGAATCATGGAAAAAACTAAAGTCATATCCACCACAAGAGATCTAAACCCACAAGAATTTGATCCAAGGATCCATTCTACTCCCTCAAAACAACCACAAAATCCATTGGGATTATATGAGGTAGAAGATTTCACAGACAACCCACTTCAGCTTACTAAGGAAGAACTCATTGAGTATAAACAAGATAATCAAAACTTAGAAAATGTGGCTCAAACTTTTCTCGCACAAAAATTGAAACAAGGATTAACCCAATCTATGAATCAACCAATTAGCTATCAAGAAAAATGCCTAAAGAGGTTGCGAATCTCTTGATATGTTTTAGGGTAACAGACAAGGTCAAATGGTTTATACCTTCTACTCTTTAGGTGCTGCTAGACCTAGGCAGGTGTACCTGTATGAGTGAGGTATACTTAACTTGTTCTTATCTCTTTTGAAGTGTTTTTCCCACAATGGCAGATGGGAGTGGACAAATAAAAATTGATTTGGTATAAATTCTATAGCAATATTAAAACTAAAACCTAATATGTTCAATTAACAGATGTAAAAAATGAATGAAACTAAATGAAGAAAATGCAGAGACTAGTGCCTTATTGGGTATGTGGAGTCAAATGAAATCTAAATGAGCAACTTCTTTCTAGAAAACACTCAAATTGTTCAACATATATTTTAGTTTATAACTTGTATAAACATGCAAGAATATGACTACCAAGTTATTCTTAATGATCTAGATGAACTTCCCTGATTACTATGAACAATTAAAAGGATTTAATATTTTCTTGAAAGAACCAATTAATCAACCACACAGATACAAGTGTGCACTAATAAAATGAATATAAACTTGTTATATCAATTTAAATAACCAGAAAGCACCAATCTTGGAGACAACTTTAGTAATACTTTCAATGAACACAACAAACAATTGACACCAGAAATACGCCACCACATTAAATTGTTTTCATTAATATCTCCATATTCTTAAACATGTGTCATAGTCTCATATCTGTGAAACATTGTATTCTACTGTATCCTTTTCCTATTCTAACTTATCTTCTATATTCTCTATTCTTCCGTATCCTTGCTGTTTCGCTACCGAAACAAATATTTATAAATCAAATACTCAAGAGGACACGTCCATTCAGAAATATCATATGTTTAAATAACAACTAGATTAAAGATAATCAGGCTCTATTTAGCCATAAATGTGTCAGCTGAAGCACGAGTGAAGTATTTTTTCAAACTTAGACTGTCACACCAAATGTATTGTCAGTGAGACATTTTTAAATCTGGGGTGATATCCTTTTGCAACGTTCATTAAATCTTTTGTCAAAACATCCTCCAGTCTCCCTGACACCTTGAAGTCTTACCGACTATCACAAATTGAATATCGTTATAATGTCCCATAGTATCATTGATATTTGGAGTCTCATCGACAAATATTCTTTCATCTTATGTGTTTCGTGTTACTTTTGGTGTCGAGGAGATGCTCCATAGATTACTTTGTGTCTCACCGAGATATGTTCTTTGGTATTTTTTTTGGTCGATGAGACATATTTACTTTCTCACCGATGAAACCACATTTGGCAAGACATACAGGTTGGAAAGACTACATAACTTCATCCTAATAATCATTTATAGAATCCCCTTGTGCTTTGCTGGCAAGACCTGATGCATTCGATAAGACTTCACTTTGATGAATTTTAGTTTGGCCGATATGTTTCCTTGTCTGCCACCCGGTAAGACATAAATGAGTTCGTTGTGACTCATTCCAATGATAACTTTCTTGCCGATATAATTTTTTCTGTCATCGAGACAATGAATTGTGTCCTATCGATATGTGCTTGCAGATGAATTTATTCAACATGACATTCCTGCACTATTACTGATAGACTACAAAAGATACACATTAGTAAGGATGCTTTATGGATCAGGTAGACCCTCACCATCTCTTGCTGATATGAATTATATTTTAAAATATTTAGGACTAGATGGATTCTATGGGACCACATGACAAAATATGGGAAAAATGTTATGAAGAGAGGATTTTGTGCTTATGGTGAGGACTATTTTGGAAACTCATGAATATAATCAACAGTAAAATTTTCAAAATTGTATAGTTCTAATAGTGGCTCCATCTGGGGATGAATGATTGTGAGATCATTGCAAGGATCTAGATTTTCTGGGTGAGCAGACCAAACTCAAGGTGATGGATCAGTGAGCAAGATGGAATGAATGGAAATGGAAATGAATAGGACCCTACACTACTGTACATGGAAAGATTTATTTTAAAAGAAGGAAAATCATGATTTTCCATGTACTGTAAATTCCTATTCCTTTTATTTCCTAGACTACTATGCATGGAATATAGAGTTTTGAGAGGATTGTCAAGAATTGTCCATGCACTGGAAACCCTTAATCCTCTGTATTGTTCAAGAGAAAAAATGATTCAAAAATTTCCCATGCACAGGCAACTCCCAATCTTCACCAGTCATGTTTTGTAGATAATATGAATCTTCACCTTTCTTTCCAACAACCACAAAAGGCCTAGCCACAAGGCTTCAAATTTCCCATGTTTTCCCTTCTCCTGACACCTTGTGTTCCACATTAGCACCAGATCATTCTCCTCAAATTTTCTATCTTTTTCTTTTTATCAAATAAATACTTCATATATGCTTGAAACTTCATGTTTTGGTTTTGAGCTACTCTCCTTATCTCATCAAGTTCAGCTAGTTGCTCCATTCTCTCCTCCATAGGTTCGAGAATATCCAAATCTTCTTGAAGGATAAAGTTGTAAACTAGTAACAAATTTTGTAAAGGCATCTTGGCTTGTGTTACATACACCAATTCAAATGGGGATTTTCCAATTGCCTTTTTTTATAGTGATCCTATAAGCCCAAATAGCCAGTCTCAATTTTGAATCCCAAGCCTTCTTGTTCTGACCTAGCATCCTCCTTATAATCTTAAGAATACTTTTATTGCTGGACTCTTCTTGACCATTAGCTTGTGGATGGTAAGGAGTTGCATAAGAAATGGTAATGCCATATGTGCTATACAAATTTTTTTGAATTCATCAGATCTAAAACACATCCTATTATTAGTAATCAGTCTTAGTGGTGTACCAGATCTAGTAATGATGTTATCCATTAGGAAATTTGTCACAACTTTACTTGTAGTTTGTTTAGTTGGGATTGCTTCTACCCATTTGGTAAAATAATCAGTAGCCACCAGTATCCACTTATGTCCTCCACTCGATTTCTCTTGTATCTCCCCAATGAAATGAATTCCCCACTAATGAAAAGGGGCTTCAGCCTGTAAAGGCCTAAGTGGTAAAGCTCCCTGATACTTCATTTTCCTAGAGAATTTTTGGCAAGCTTCACACCTTCGTACGTATGAAAAGGAGTCATTAAAAACTTTTGGCCAGTAATAACCTTCCTTGAGAATTTTATGTCCAGTTGTCTTTGCAAAGTAATGCCCTCCACAAACCCCTTCATGCATTTCACTTAAGACATGCTTAGCTTGTGACTCATCTAGGCATAACAATAATATCATGTCCCTATTCTTCCAAAACAAATCTCCTTCCACAAACACATACTTAGATGCATGCAGTTTCAAAGTTCTTTTCTGGCTGTCACTCAATCCTTCTAGAGACTTCATGTATTTAAGGTAATGCATGATGTCTACATACCAAGGAGTATGCTCAATGCTCGCAATTGCATTCTCTTCCTCTTCTCTTTTCAAATTTGATTTGCTTCAATATTTTCTTTTGCCATTAACCTAGCCAAACCCTGACCTCTTACCAGTTTAGTAATTTGTATTTCCATATCAAACTCTTGAATTTTATTAATCCATCTGCAACATTTTCCTGTTACCTCAGATTGTGTCAAAATATCTTTAACAGCTGCATGAGGGACATAGGAAATCACCTTAACTCCAATAGGATATGGTTTGAAAGCCTTTGTAGCTTTTACCAATGCAAAGGCTTGTTTTTCCATTACATCATATTTCAATTCTAACCCTTGTAATGACTTGCCAAAAAAGGACACAGGTTGTTCATGACCCTCCTCATTTTTTTGTAACATGACAATAGCTATAGTATGTAATGAAGCAAATGAAAATATTTGAAAGGGTTTTGAAAATCTTGAATACTTAAGGATAGGGGCTTCCTTCATGGCCTTTTTAATTGATATAAAAGCATCTAACGCTTCTGCAGTCCAATCTATTTTTTGTCCTTTTCTTAACATTTTTGATATGGGCTTAATGATTTAAGAAAAATTAGAAACAAATCTCCTAACAAAGTTGATTTTTCCAAAGAATGACTAGATGGCCTTGACAGTCTTAGGAATTGGAATTTTATCTATAGCTTCAACCCTCTCAGGATCTATTCTAATCCCCTCCTTTGACACAATATGTCCTAAGAGCTTACCCTCTGTGACCGCAAAATGACATTTTGTAGGGTTCAGACTAATCCCATATTCTAAAGCTTTAATAAATACCTTATTCAGATGTTCTACATGATCTTCAACCCTCTTTGAAAAAGCAGTAATGTCATCCTGATACACTAGGTCATGATAACATTAATTAGGTCTGCAAATGCTATGTCCATAGCTCTTTGGAAATTTTCTCCTGCGTTAGTGAGACCAAATGACATTCGTATGTATACATATGTCCCCCATGGGGTCTTAAAAGTTGTCTTATACTATTCAGATTCTTTAACTTTAACTTGATTATAACTTGAAAACCCATCCATCATAGATAACAACTCGCACCCTGTCACCTTATGTAATATAGCCTCCATATTGGATAGAGGATAATTATCCTTAAGGAATGTCATATTTAGATTTCTGAAACCCACACATAATCTGATATCTCCATTTTTTTTCCTCACAGGGACCAGGTTTAAGACCCACGTTGAGTGCCTGATTAGTTTGATGATGCCACCATATCTGAGCTTTGCCAATTCTTCCTACATTTTTGGTTCCAATGTTGGATTAATGGGTCTTTGCTTCTATCTAAATGGCTTTGCATCTAGCTTCAATGGTATTTCATGCTGAAACAAATATTCCCTATATGATTTTAGATCTTAATAAGACCAAGCAAACACATGTTTATATTTTCTTAGTAATGCTATCAACATTCTTCTAATTGTTGGGATTATTTTCTTCCCTATGTACACCTTTCTTGGTGCCATTTCAGTCTCCAAGTTGATCTCTTCAATATCCTCCTTCTTGACTCGTGTTTGCTTCATGAGGGACCGATCACTTCCATCATACAATCTCTCCAATGCCACTAGCCCTTTAGGAAGCTTATTTGTTTTAAGCTATAAGATATCCTTCCCAAATACTATTTTCTTCCCATCTACTTCCTCAAGAAAGGCATTGAAATCAATTTCTTGGGCTTCATATTGATCTATACAGTGAATAAATTTCAAAAGGTCAGTATCATCATTAAAAACCTACCAACTATATATGTTATCAGGCACAACAAGCCTTGTTTTGAACTCAATTTGTGATACTCTAGCCAGTGTAATATCATCACTTTTTAGTGCCACATTTGCTAAAAATTCTACCATTATGTTCTTTGACCTATCAATCCACTCAATTGAGAAGGAATCAAACAAATCAATTGTGTCCCATACAACATTCCTATATTGCTTTAGTCTTTTATGTTTTGCTGCATATTTTGACTTAACTTGTGAAACAAATAGCTCAGAATCCCCTAGAATAGCGAACAACTTGATTTTATGTTTTACAGCTATATTCAAACATGTTAATAAAGCTTCATATTCCACCACATTGTTTGTACATTCAAATGTTAATAGAAATGAATATTAAATGTAATACCTTCAAGTGAAACAAATATTATTCCTGCTCTATTACCTTCTTGGCTACATGCTCCATCAAAGTACATTTTCCACACACCATCACAATTTTGTGCAACATGCCTTTCAATTGGATCAGTATTGACCAACTCTGGTTGGGCTGGTTCTATCTTAAAATTTCCAAGATCCACATCGCAAAAATAATTAATTTGATCTTGAGGTACATAATCAACAACTTGCTTCATCCTTGGCTCCCTGTATAACTTAACTTCCTGACCATTTACTAGAATTTTTGTATAAGACAAATCAAACTGGACATTTCCCCCAACTGTTGCTGTCCATTGTCTTGATAGAAGCACCCCAAACTAAGGAGGGGTTTTAATTACGGTTATATCTATATTATAAGCCACTTAAGGATAAGCAGCTAGTTTGAATTCAACATCTTTAATAATACCCACCATAAGAATAGGTATGTTATCCATGGCATAGCGCTTCCCTCCATTAGTATCCACCCACATGCCAAGCTGTTTCATAACTCCTACTGGCATAATATTTATGGCAGCACCAGATTCTATCATGCAATTCCTCAACAATTTGTTATTTATGAGTAATGTTATTAAAAAAGGATCAACTTGTGGGGGATTTAACAATGCATTATTAAGGAAAACTTTTGGGATATTTACCTTCTCTTGCTTATTAATTGTTTTAGTGGCCATCTTACTTTCATAACTTATATATTGTTCATTTCCATTTGTTATTAATTGAACAACATTGTCTCTATATTCCTTAATTTTCATCATCTCAAGTAGTGGAACATACATTTTTACCTGTGATAAAGCCTGAGTGAAGTCAAAAGAGGAATCCTCCACCTTAATTTCTTTTGTTCTGGTGTTTCTCCTTTGTTCTCTTCCTTTTCTCTTTTACTTGATTGATCAGTCTTTTGCATCTCTTTGTGTAACTCTTTGACTTCCTCCTTTTGGACAAGCTTCTATTTGTTTTTATCATGTTGTTTATTGGCTTGTTGAGGAACCCTAGGGTTGTCTCTTTTACGGATTATCCTAGCAGCTTTCCTATTGTTTTCAATTGTTAATGCTATCTTTTGGGCTTAAGCTAAATCTCTTGGGAACCTATTTCTCAGTTCATACCCTATTTTACAATTGAATGCATTCAAATAAACACTCAATGCTATAGAGTCTGGAAACTTTGATCTAGGAGGTATCTTATTTTGCAATTTGTTGAATCTTCGGTTAAAATCATAAATTGAGTCATTCTAATTTTTTTTAATCTACATTAATTCATGAAGAACAGCATCTGGTGCACTTAGATTCCCATATTGCTCAAGGAATCGATCCTGAAATTCTTGGATAGCATTGATAGAAGCTGTTGGTAAGCTATTGAACCAATCCCTAGCTTCTTCAATATGTGACATCATGAATAGCCTCATGTGTAAATCTTCATATGGCACATCCAAATCTTGGATGAAAGCATTGAAACTCCTTAAATGATCTTCAACAGTAATTGCACTACTCCCTATAAACTTTGGAACAAGAATTCTCCAACTACCATCCATTGGGTAAGGGTATAATTGAAACCCTATCAAGTCGAATTGTCTAATCATTGTTGTGTATTGATGGGGGGAGGGTTAGGTTGGTACTGATACTGTACATTGGATCACTATATTGTGTATGATGATGTGGCACATAATGCTGACCATGAGGAGGCTATGTATTTGTATATTGTGAGGGAATATGCAGTGGATGGTTTGGCTATTTGTACCAATTCCCTATTTGATTGCGAGGAACCTTTGATGGATTAGAAGGCACTGTACTATTATTACCCTACTTATGAGGTGGTACATACTTTGGGAAACCAGTTGTTTGAGTAGTAATTTGGGATTTTTGCAATTTGATGTCTCTGGTTGCTTGTATAATTTGGGCTTTCTCTTGTTCAACTTTTAGTTCTTCTAGCTCATTTTTATAAAACTCAAACCGTGCTTTTACTTCTTTATGAGTTGAAGATTCAAAATTTTCTTGAGGAGTTACATGATCAACAAACTCATTTTGGTTACCCTCCATTCCTTGTTCACATTCCTATTGATATCTAAGTCCTGCTTCGAGTCTAGCATCAAACTTTGGTTTTTTTTGAGGATTATAAAAAGGATTTCTTTGTTCCTTTGGGGTACAAGGTTCTGCACTTGAATTATCTCTCCATGTATCATAACGGTCATATGTTTCACAATGTGGTCTTAATGATTTTTCTTTGTTTGTCATGCACATGTCCTGATTTATCTTCTTACCCTTATCAACCCTATCATCTTTGTGTGTACACTTACTATTTCCAGCAGGACCCCCAGTATGACCTCCCCTATATTGAGATCTTCTCCCATTCATGTTGAAATTTTTTTATCAGATTCGCTACTCACTTTCTTAAAAGTGAGAAATTTTTTTGTTGTTTCTTATTCCCAGTGGAGCCTATATAAGATTTCTGACTCTATGACTAAGGCCCTAATTTTAAGTTGATTCCCCAGCAGAGTTGCCAATTTTTTAGCTCTCAAAAATGTAGGTAGAATGCCTCAAGAGGTTTCCAATCTCTTGATACATTTCAAGGTAATAAACAAGGTCAAATGGTTTAGACCTTCTACTCTTCAGGTGTTGCTAGACCTAGGTGGGTGTACCTGTATGAGTGATGTAGAATTAACTTGTGCTTATCTCTTTTGAAGTGTTTTTCCCACAATGGTAGATGGGATTGGACAAATAAAACTTGATTTGGTATAAATTGTATAGCAATATTAAAACTAAAACCTAATGTGTTCAGTTAACAGATGTAAAAAATGAATGAAACTAAATGATGAAAATGCAAAGACTAGTTCCTCATTGGGTATGCAGAGTCAAATGAAATCTAAATGAGCAACTTCTTTATAGAAAACACTCAAATTGTTTGGCATATATTTTAGTTTATAACTTGTATAAACATGCAAGACTATAACTACCAAGTTCTTCTTAATGATCTAGATGAACTTCCCTTATTACTATGATAAATTAAAAGGATTTAATCTTTTCTTGAAAGAACCAATTAATCAACCACACAGATACAACAAGTGTGCACTGACAAACTGAATATAAACTTGTTATATCAATTTAAATAACTAGAAAGCACCAATCTTGGAGACAACTTTAGTAATACTTTCAATGAACACATCAAACAATTGACACCAGAAATACACCACCACATTAAATGATTTTCATTAATATCTCCATATTCTTAAACATGCATCATAGTCTCATATCTGTGAAACATTGTATTCTATTGTATCCTTTTCCTATTCTAAGTTATCTTCTATATTATCTATTCTTCCATATCCCTGTTGTTTCACTACCAAAACATATATTTATACATCAAATACTCGAAAGGACACATCCTTTCAAAAATTTCATATGTTTAAATAACAAATAGATTAAAGATAATCAGGCTCTGTTTAGCCATAAATGTGTAGCTAAAGCACGATTGAAATCTTTTTTGAAACTCAGACTGTCACACCAAATGTATTTTCGGTGAGACATTTTCAAATCTAGGGCGATATCCTTTTGCAACGTTCATTAAATCTTTCGTCAAAGCATCATGTAGTCTCCCCAACACCCTGAAGTCTTACCGACTATCGCAAATTGAATATTGTTATAATGTCCTATAGTCTCATTGATATTTGGAGTCTCACTAACAAATATCCTTTCATCTTATGTGTTTTGCTATGAATTTTGGACTCGAGGAGATGTATCATAGATTACTTTGCGTCTCACCGAGATATGTCCTTTGGTATGTTTTCTAGTCGATGAGACATATTTACTTTCTCACCGATGAAACCTAATTTGGCAAGACATACGGGTTAGAAAGACTACATAACTTCATCTTGATAATCATTTATAGAATGCCCTTGCACTTTTTTGGCAAGACCTAATGCATTCGATAAGACTTCACTCTGATGACTTTTAGTCTGGCCAATATGTTTCCTTGTGTGTCGGTTGGTAAGACATATATGAGTTTTTTGTGACTCATTTCGATGATAACTTTCTTACCGATATAATTTTTTCTATCACCCAGGCAATGAATTGTGTCCCATCGATATGTGCTTGTAGATGAATTTATTTGGTATGACATTCCTGCACTCTTGCCGATAGACTACAAAAGATACACAATAGTAAGGATGCTTTATGGAGTGGGTAAACCCTCACCATCTCTTGCTGATATGAATTATACTGTAAAATATTTAGGACCAGATGGATTCTACGGGACCAAATGACAAAATATGGGAAAAATGTTATGAAGAGAGGATTTTGTGCTTATGGTGAGGCCTATTTTGGAAACTCATGAATATAATCAATAATTAAATTTTTAGAATTTTACAGTTCTAACACAACCAACTCCATCCCTTGGGCACCCAAAACACTAATCTTCCCCAAGACACAAGTTGGACACTAACATTTGGTGCTCCACCTCATTCTTCCACCACCATTCCAGAGCATCCCCTCGATCCATACAAACCACTTACATTTCATAAAATCATGATGGACTTGACATTTCAAGTGCAACCATCTTCATCCATCATAAAAATACCCAAATTGTGTTCAACACTACAAAAGGTAATGTGAACCAAGATCATCTACTAGGACAACAAGGGAAAGATAAAACCCTCACATAAGGTAAAACCTTCGCAAGAGGTTCAAACAACCCCATTGAAAAATGTGGTTACCCAAGCTACTCAAGTTAATCCACCATCCACATCAGCCCCATCTATCATCAATCTAAATAAAAACAACACATTGATCACAAACCCCATCAACAAAGGTAATGCCTTGGTACTACATCAAACAAAACAAGGGAATCCTCAACACATCAATCAAGGGAACCCTTCTAATCAATTGATCCAAGGTCAGAATGTGCCATTGACATTGCAATATCAAATGAAACCATAATCATCTTTACCATTGATCCCCCAAATCATTACAAATCAAATGGGGTCCCAAACCTACATTCTTATCTCATAGTTGATAATCTTACAAGGAATGGTAGCACAAAACAACCCACAATTCATTCACACCATTATCAACAAAAACCCATTTCACATATCCCAACAACAAAACACTTCCATATTGCAAGCACAAAACACTCATGCTTTATCTTTGCAACAAGCATAACAAGCTCAAGCACGAAAAGCTTATCAACAAGCCTTGCAACAACAAAAATCTCAATAACAAGCTCAACAACAAGCCTTAGCTGCACAACAACAACAACAAGCTCAATAACAAGCCTTAGTTGCACAACAAGAACAATAAGCACAATAATGAGAATTGCTAGCACAACAATACTCTCAACAACAACAAGTGCTCACACAAAAAAAAACAACAACAACAACAAGGTTTATACTATAATCCCCAAAAATACATCATCAATACCAATACATTAGGAGCATATACACCTCTACCACGATCACCTTCATAGTATCAAACTCCACCTTACACACCATACAACATCTCACCCTATCAAAATCCCACTTACAAATCATTCGCCATACCAAAATACACAACATATGCTCAACCAAATCCATGAAAGTGTGTCATCATAGCTCAAGGTTCTCACACAACAAATCTAAGACATTCAAATGGAAAAAAAATCCACATACATAATTAAATTTGTGCCCCTATCTATTTGATAGGAACATTGCATTAGTACCTTTCCCACTTGGTTTTGAGGTCCCTAAGTTTGATAAATATAGATGGAGGGGAAACTATGTGGAACATATCAAATAATTCCACATCATTTGTATGGAGATTTCCTAGAATGATTCCTATTTGATGTGCCTCTTTCCATGGATTTTGGCAGGCCTCGCCATTGATTGGTTTTCATAGTTTCCTCCAAGGATTAATAGATTTCAAGAAATCACTAATAGATTCATAGACCACTTCTCCTTCAATCTTGACATGGATGTAAGCTTAGAAGAGTTGTACACACCCAAGCAAAACAAAGGAGAATCCTTCACTAATTTATTACAAAGGTGGAGGCAAAGAGCTAGTAATAGCAAGTGGCCCATTCTCGATAAGCAACAAGTGGGGATTATCATAGAAAATGTTGATCCAAAGTTATCCTTCCACTTAAATATGCAATATATTAGTACTTATGATGAGCTTGTCCTTAGGGCCCTCAACATCGAGAGGACCCTATTCTCACAATGAAACACACAGGAATATAAATACAAACTCCCATCTACTAGTTCAAATGACAAGCCCCACTTCTAGGATAAGAACAAGAATGTGACAAATGATGGCATTGTGGATGCTAAAGTGCTCCTAGGAAAAACAAAAATCAAGCAACCAATGTGCAACCAACCGTACATCAAACCACACCACCACCACAGAATAACCAAGTCAATAACACCAACATGCAAAAAAGAGGACCCCCCAATAGGAATAACTATCGTAAATGAAAATACACACCATTGTGGGAACCTATTGAATCTATCATGTAGAAACTGGTATAGTCCAACTTGATTATGCTCCCCAATTTTTAGAACTATCAAGAACCTCAAGATAAACCACCTTGGTATAACAAAAATAATCTTTGCGACTTTAACAAGATTAAAGTACATAAAATGTCAAACTACATGAAACTGAAGAATTTTATCCAAGATATTATTGAGAATGGAGACAAAACTATTGATGTACTAGCAAGTAACTAAGACCTCAAGATATACAGGAATCCAATGCTAGATCACAACAAAGGTCATGATAATGGAAAAGGGAAGAATTATAATAACATGTAGCATGTTTATTCCAATGCAATCATGATAGAAAACTAGGATGTGAATACCCCAATCCAACTCAAAATGATCTGACTCAAACAAGGAAACAACCCTTCCAACACTATTCACTCAACTTTCACCAAACACACACCTTAAGGCTTGTAGCCCTCAAAAACTAACTTTTCCCAATATCTTTTAGAGAAGGTTATAAAAAGACCTTAAAAACACCTTCTAAGACACACTTCAAGTCCTATCACCACCTACCAAAATATCTTATAGGGTTTCTTTGAAAAAACATTGAAAACCAATAGGTTGCCCTACCTTTTAGGCCACCAAATAGTCCTCTTTTACAAAGGGGGTACCTTCTAAACACCTATTTTCCACCCAATCTCAATTGGAAGTCACAATTTCTGATACAAAACAACAAAATACACCCTCATTCATCAATGCCATGACCACTATGATGTTGTACTCTAAAACCCTCAATTTACTTGCAAAACACAAGGGTTTATTGAAAGTATTGACCACCGGGCTTACCAGACTTCTCCAAGGCCTCCAACACTTCATAAATACCCTAAAAAAACTCAAGTAACCCTTACAAAGATAATACATTCAACATTACATCAAAATCCCTCTTTAACATCCTTTTTTTACAAGGAAAACTCACTATCCAGCCCTAGGGAATCATCCCAAATCAACTAACTTAACTCCTATGCCTACCAAAACATGTGAACACCTAATTACTAATTATTGGGACCCATTCCATGAGTTACAGTGACCACATTGAGTGGAATGGGTCAATTCAACATTTTAGAAGACAATCAACCCTAATTATAGGGTTAATAGGGCAACAATAGTAAAATGAAGAATTCTCTCTCCAAACTCAATTTCAAGACCTCAAACCTATCAAAAATTGTATTTAATTCATCCTTCTAGACAACATAATGAGTTGAAAAGAACATACAGCCTGTACGGGGTTGTACAGTTTCAAGAAACTACAAAATTACATATTTTTTGTAAAAATAATGTTGCCATTGATTTAGAAATTTCAATCCAATCTATTCCAACCACTTCTCAAGCCTTTTTAGGATTCTTATACATATTCCATTCAAAAATACCCTATAAAACTTCTATGACCATTCAACTTCCTAAAGTTGCATTTTTTCAATTTCTTGTTTGAAAACATTAACACTTTTTTGCAACTTTTGACTAAATGACATTAATGACTCAAAACCTCCCAATTACATAGAAAATGGTCTCATTAGACCTTATTTAACACTAATACACTTTATCTAATTCCAAAATTCTCCAACACGTCTACTTGACATATTGACCTACATGTGAAATCTTCGTGTGCTTGGGTGCACCTGCACCATACTCCCTACCAAAAGAAAGTCAAGTCCCTTGAATACTTTGTTGCACCATTTCTCTACTTGAACCTTCTTGTCCTCTTTCTCTCCACATGTTCTAGCACCTGGTAACCCCTTCCACCTAGTCAAGTATTGGAAAATTGCACCAATAGTGATCTTGAATTTGCTCATAACTTTCCATTGTTTTTCCTTTGCAATTTGTCTTTTGACCTTTCTCTTGCCAAGAACTAATGGTGTACTTACCTCTATACCTGAAAAAAAATATTTACCTTTTTTCCATTGGATATTCTTCTTCATCATTTCTACTGCATGATTGAACTCACTCACTTGCTTTAACCAAACATCCACTTTCACTTCTCTTTCTATCTTCACATCTATTTTTAGATCCTCTCCTCTTGGAACCTCTATGCAATTAGACTTACAAAATTCTGTCATGAAAAATTGTAACTTCCTTCCAACCTCCTATCCAATCAATGGAAAAATTAATTTTGCCACTATGACCTCTCTAGGCCATTCTTTCCTTTCCTCTGGAAACTTACTCCCACTTACCTCATACCTTCCTCTTATCAGGGTCTCTGCCACAAGGATATTTGTATCATCTAATCCAAAAACCTTTGCACTACCAGGTTCACACACTTCTTGTCCCATCAATGGACAAAGAATCATCTCTTGTACACTCTCATCATGCTTTAATAATTTCTCTTGCTCCTTCACAAGGAGTTCTTCTTTGATCTCTTCTACCTCGGCTTTCACCACCATCATCTTTGCTTCTTTCCTTTCTACCATTGCATCATTCTACAACACTATTGTCTTGACATCTTCCAGCCTTTAAGTTGCTTCAACATCTATCTCCCCTTCATCCTCTACTTGCAAAAATTCTTTCTTACCACTTTTATTACCATTGTTTCTTTATCCTATCCTTCTTCATTTTCCATCAACAAAATATAATGTGAATGACACCCCATCTTTCTTAATATGAAATGTATTTTTCCTTCCATCGTATAAGGAATACATCTCATATTTCCATGGTATCCATAACAAAAAATGACATACACTCATAGGTACTGCATCACATAGAATCCTATCTCTATAGCGACCAATCTAAAATTCTACACATGCTTGCTCCTTAACCAAAAAAGAATGTTCACCATTCAACCAAGAAACATAATAGGGATTCTCATGAGGTAACCTTTCCAAATTTAAATTGTCTACCATTTCTTGTTCTACCATGTTATCCAAACTACCTAAATCCACCATTACCTTACATACCTT
This sequence comes from Sequoia sempervirens, assembly GCA_007258455.2. Taxonomy (NCBI): domain Eukaryota; kingdom Viridiplantae; phylum Streptophyta; class Pinopsida; order Cupressales; family Cupressaceae; genus Sequoia; species Sequoia sempervirens. Next base: position 21,693 of record VDFB02211810.1, read on the forward strand.
GCCTTTACACTTGCATCTGGTCCTGAAAATTGCCTTCATAGCATCTCCTTCTCTTTGATCAACTCTCTAGTTTCCTTTTCCATGTCCTTTCAATTTCCAACTGTCTTCCTCTTCAAAATTTAACTCTTCACCTTCAAAGATCTAATCCCTATAGCTTTGATACAACTTGATAGCAAACCAAGATGTGAATACCCCAAAACAACTCAAAATGATTAGACTCAAACAAGGAAACAACCCTTCCAACACTATTCACTCAACTTTCCCCAAACACACCCTAAGGCTTATAGCCCTCAAAAGCTGAATTTGCCCAATATATTTTAGAGAAGGCACACAGATACCTTCAAAATAACTTCTAAGACACACTTCAAGTATAAGGGTATCTAATAGGCCTAGTACATGTAATATGCTCAAAGCACCACACCTATAGAAGCATACAATGGACCATACTATCAATTTCTTGAAATACAAACTGACCAAGATCATAATACAAGTGTGCTAGAATGTAGTGGACCCAAGCATAGATTATCCTCTACTCTTACATCCCTTGTATCAGATGTACCAGTCCCCCATCCAACTGTGTCGCTCGTCCATCTAGATTGAGAACCAATGCCACTATGTGCATCATAATTGGTCTAACAACAAGATCTCATGAATACAACAACATGGGAAGCTTGATCCATGCTCTAACCCTCTCATCATGTACAAGTACATCCAAATAATAGCGCATATCTCTCTTCTTCTCCTGAAATGACTGATCCCCCCATAAATACACTCACCCTCCCTGAATAGGAACTTAGAGAATGTGGTGTATGTCCTCGAGTGTGATGGTCCTTTCCCCAGTGGGAAGATGAAAGGTATAGGTATCTATATCCCAACACTCGCACAAAGCCATCAACATGGAGTCATGGTATCTCATCGGTGACATAAGATATGTCCAATAGATACCCACTGATAGTGTTGGTGCATGATCTCTCAAAAACATAAATTTCCTTCCCCCTAGCCACTATCGCGACCAAGCAGGAACCTATCAAAATCATCACAAAATTCTCTAAATTTCATCTAATATTTTCAATTTTCATTATTTTCTTCATGCAACTGTACTAAAGCTAATATAGTGTGCTTAACTAATGGCCCTAAACACTTTAGAACCCTTTTAGACATTTCAAAAATAAATAGGGACACTTCGCAAAGAAATGAGACACTTTGCGAAGAAATGGGACACTTTGTGAACAAAAGGGACACTTTGTGAAAAAAGGGGACACTTTGCAAAAAAAGGGGAAACTTTGCAAAAAAAGGGAGCACTTTGAGAAAAAATTTCCAAGAACCCTAAGTTAACCTATCCATGCATAAACATCATTAAAATACTATCAAATCACAACATGAAAGTTACAGAATCAATTAACCTCATGATACAAATCGCCACATGCTACCTACTCACATAGATCATCAAGCCAAAAAGGTGTGCAATCCCATCTGCTCAACATGTTCTTCTCTCACTCATCACTTTCAAGCTACACAAAGGTAAAATGAATAGTAAGTGTTAAATTCTTTAATCACTTTTCACCTCTTCTTACTTTTACACATTATCATAGGGTTATTGTCTCTTAAAGGCTTCATAACATATATCTCCTTTAAGTCATCATAATACGTGCAAGGGTAATCCATTTTTTATGCCATTTGATGCATTGGAATCGTGATCTCACACCCGACATCATCATTTTCCTATCATTATGTGGCATGGTACTTGGAAATTCCCTACGATATGATGTTTCTTGTTCAATGTGGATGGATTTATACCTTGATTCCCCCTCTATAAAGCAAGTAGAATCAAGGAGGGGCATACATATACCCTCAAACTAGATTCCTATGAGTTAGATAAAGTATTTTTGAGAAATTAAGGAATGTGTGTTGTAGGATGTAGTTCCTAATGTTATGGTTGTGCAAATAACTACACTGGGGGCTTCATTCTCTTGTATTTTTCAATATGTATCCTTTTATGTATTAAGGTGCATCATTTAGAGTTCTTTAGCTTAAATATTCGCATAGAGTCATATGGGCACTAAAGTGGGGGCTAAAAGTGTCATACAAAATTGGACCCTCTTAAGAAAAGAGACAATTTCACGCATAATTAGACCCACTTTTGAGTCCCCTCACATCATTTCTCATTCAAAACAACATTTATAGGCCATTTAGACCTATTAATTTTGATCTAGAGGTCTATTTCACCTAAGAAATCACATAAAACCTAACAAACAATAATTAATGACATCATACCCCAAAAAAAAACCTTCAAATATTAGTAGTGGGACCCATTCACCACCTTGGGTGAATGAGTCCCCTCTATTGGGAGCCATTCACGAAGGGTGGTGAATGAGTCCCCTTTGAGGGAAAATTCAAAATTAAGGGGGAATTTAATCAATTTAACTTTTATTTCTAGCGAATGTTGGCCTCTTAGGTCTAATTAATGGGAAAATAAGGTTTTGTTGCTTACAAATACACATTTCAATTCATTTTACACATTTGTCTATCATCTTTTATCATCTTTTTATCATCTCTCAAGAACAATTTTTAGGGTAAACTCTTCTACAACATGTTTCATTAGCAAAAGTTGAAGTTTTAAGGCAACAAACTAGGGTTTTTCAAGGTCTTGAAGCTCACTTTTCTTGTCAAGATCCAACATTGCAAAGGTTTAATGATGGATTCCTATGGTGAATCATGAAGAAATCTAGGGTGAAGAGGTGCAACCAGCCACCAAATCATGCCTAAGGACTTGGTTTCATATTGATTCCATCTTCCATTTTCACTCTATCTTCAGATTAATGTTTGCATTGTGTTTATTTAGCATTTTCATGTCATTTTATTCCTATGTTTCATGTGTTGTAAGGTTTCTAGGGTTGATATATTGCATCATTTCAATCACTCTTGCATGTCTTGTTCTAGAGCCATAGAATAGGACCCTTCTTACATTTCATTTTTCTCTAGTCTTTAACACATCTAAGGGTAGGGTTTATGAAAAAAAAATTATATTCAAGGTTTAATTACCTATCTAGGGGTTTCACTAAGGAAAACCCCCATTAGACCAACTCTTTTAAGTTGTTTTGTAGGAATTTTCTGAGATCCAGAATCAGTTTTACATCAAAAATTGTTGTGCAAGTGTCAAGGTACAAATCTGAGTTTTGAGATTGCAAAAATTAGAAAGAGGATTGATTTTCCGTTCATGAAGAATGAGTCCACCCTAAGATGTAGAATTGAGTCAGATGTAGTTTCAAATCCCCGACTATCAGAAAATAGGTTATGTGCATAAAAATCTTGATTTGGGACTTATTTGCCCAAGGTGGCGAATGAGTCCTAGTTAGCCCAAGTTTAGATTTCATCAGCTTTTCAATTGTTCTCTATTCCTCTACGGCTCTTTAGGTGCACATATTTTGAGAAACAACTTTTTGTTTGGTTAAAAGTTGCATTTTTGTTCATTATTTTAATCTTTTTGCAAACAACACTATGTTTTCAAACAAACCATAAATCTTAGTTTTACATTCATCTTTAGTCATTTAGATTAGTCAGTTTCATTTGGTTTAATTCATCTATCCTAGGTAACATTGCATACATCCTAATTTGAGTGATACATTAATATTTGTGGCCCTATCTCTCTCCTTTTAGGTGAAAAACCCTAGAAGTAAAAGAATAGTCCATAGGGTCCCAAAACTATATGTTTTACATCATTTTCAAATGGATTGGATGTCCTTGATCTAGTGAGACAGCTTGTTTGGCTTTTGGAATAAACTTCCTTCTACACGTTGTACTTGGTTTGAAACTTTTTGACTTCTTGGCACTATTTCCTTCATTACGCAACTATTTTCTTGCCAGTTTTATCTCCTTTAGCAAATTAGCTATCTCTTATGTAAAAAATACTTTGGAAACCTTCCATATGCATCATCTGTGGAGTGAAATATTCTCCTTAGCTTCTTTTCAAGTGATAGCTTGACTTTTAAACTTCCTTCCTTATAGTGACCTGCATAGAGAGCAAGCTTCTCATTAGAAGATTATTAATAAGATCAAATAATAACTAAAGGATGAAATACCACTTGAAGGACCCCCATATGAGGATATTTTATAGCCTCCATGGCTATCACTCTACTTTTTTTATCATTTTCTATTTACCATTAAACTCTCAGCACCTCTCCCCTTGACTAATCTTGGTGTGCATGCATTTTACTTTTGAACTATAGGATGTGTATTTAGATCATTTGGTTCCTCTTTATAGACTTGGGTTACCATCATGGAGTGCAGTGTTCAATTCCCAAGGTCCTCTTATTAGGCTTGAAATGAACATTTACCCTCACCGATTGTACCTCATGACTACCCATTGCTCCCTATTAGTCATTTTATTTATTAATCAGTCATTGGAGGCCCTCTTCAAATTTCAACCTTAACTTGATATAGGTGTCCAAAACCTCTTGTTGACAGGATCAGTCCTTCACCCACCCTATGCCATGCACCCCCTATAGCATTTTGTTGTGTTAGGATGGTAGCATTTCATGAACATCATCGACACCACTTCCCTAGAAACTTCTAATTACCTTGTAATGAAGCTTGCATTATTTAAATTGAGAAAATCCATATGTATTTGTATATTCCACATACATTTAAAAAAATGATGAACATACCCCTACATCGTAGACTTCTAAATTATTCCAACATCTCTACATTTAGTATGTCATATGGAGAAACTAAGGGTGGTGTGAAATTTTCAATAGCTCCTCAAGTTAAATTCACAATCTTTCTCCTCTTGACAGTTCAAACCCCCACTTCATCTTGGTGAGCCAATGAATTCATGTACTTGCGATGGGATCCTTAGCTTGAATTGGTAATGCGAGTCATTTGAAGAAAAGATGTTGTGGGAGGCTATTTGTAGAATTCCATGGCTAATGGTCAAGGATACAATGACATTAGAAGATGTGAAACCTGCACAGAGGGAATCTATGGAGGAGTTGTGGGATAGAGGAGCGTGGAGCACTATTATGAAGATGATGGAAAAAAGACAAAAAAACATCCACTTAATAGGCTCCGCACAATGGCCCTTCTAGGAATTGATAAAATCATACCCACTGCTTCCCTTGACCATGCATTTTTAGTGCAATATAAATGTTTAATAATCTCGACCCCATTCGAGCTCTCTTATTCGCACATGAAGACAATATTATCAATGATTTTCACTTGATCTATTGAACCCATAATGTGTCATCTACTAAGAATTATTTAAATGTAATATATAGAAAGGTCCAAGGAGGAGCCAAATGACCCCCTGCTAGTCCATCATTTTATATTTTATTACATCACATGATAATGGCTTTGTAAATGCAACCCCACCAATCCTTATCACAATTCCAAGGCGCTATGTCATTGACCAAAAATCAACTAATATTACTCGTAGATGAATTTTCTTGTTAAAACCTTAATCACTTCCGACATCATGCATGGTCTACTCATCTTCTTTCTTCTCTAAAATATGGTACTATCATACTAGATATGCTTAGAAATGCTTTTGATTTGCATTCTCATTCAGTGTCAATCACTTGATCCTTATGTCATATAATTATGATCAAGCATGTGGAAGGTTAAGATCATTACAATAATCCAAGTAGGGAGATGGAGTGGCCAAGCTGTGTGTGGGAGCCACTATTGGGAGTTCCCTCAAGACAAACGTCTATGAGGATTGTGTGACTAGTGAAGAAGAATTCCATCAGGCATGAGAATCCAGATGACTACTATTGAATTTCCGTTAGATGATGGCCCTGGGAACTATGACCATTATCGATACCTTCCATGCAAGACAACATACCCCACTCGACATGCCCCATTTCGGATCATCCTGGGATTTTCCCAAATTGATACAGAGTGATGATCCAATAGCATTGGTGCCCCAATTTAAAAACATTACTGTGTTACATCAAGAATTCATTCGATTATTGAAGTGGAGATCTTATTGGCACTAAATTTTAATATCTACATTAATATATGTGATAGGGCTCATGGTCTACAAACATAGGGAGAAATATGACCTCACAGGGAAGAACCTAGAGTGTAAGTTGAAGGACATAGGGAGAAGCTACTGAAAAAAATGTAGATGAACCATGCAATGGTAGTGGCCCCCATTCATACAGGCCTTCCAAAATAGAAAGAGCTTAATGTTGTTCTCTATATAACACAAATAGAAGGCTTGCACTAGCTCCCCTTTAGAACCTCAATCTTAGGAATCACATTCAACCACAATCAACAACACCATGCCCTTGTCAGTCCTCCATTATTAAAAAAATCATGTTCAACCTCAAACAATGGTCACCCAAAGAATGATCATCCACAGAGAAACACAAGTTTTTATATTTTTTTAGACTCATCGCTACGCAATCCTGCATACCTTTGAAAATATAAGAGTGATTGATGATTAAGATGCTGAACTATAGAAGGAATTCTAAGCCATTTGAAATAATAGTAAGAATGGGGATGCCAACCCCTTGAGCTGAGTAAAGGTAGGAAGGAACAAAACATGACGTGAGAAGGCTGCCATGGGAGAGAGTTGTGTAAACACTATTAAGGAAGTTCATAAGGAGAAAACACCCTATGAGTGGAAGCCCGCATAGAGTTTTCCACTAGCAAATGAGAGTGTGGAATCCACGTTGGGATTGTCCGTCAGCTTTTGCATCAACTCCTCAAATGGTTACGAAGATGTGGTGGATGTGAGAATTTTATATAGGGAGGAGGATGTGGGATGCTATAGTTAGAACATTTTCATTGGAGGAATTATGCGAATGACCATCACAGGGAAGCCGACAAGAAACAATGAGTGATAAGGGGGGACCTACAATGTGATTTTTGCATAGATCGAGGCCATTTTCATCTATTTTTAAATATCATCATTCATTAGGTGCAAATATCTAGTAGCAACCTTCCCCAATAACTATCATTAACTTAGGGTTCCATTTCACCTTAGATAGGGCGAATTGAGGATGCTATTAAGAATATCACTTGGAATCCACCAAGTTACTACATGGAGGCAAGATGTGTGGGTGCATCATGGATGGAATTTCATTACTTGTAATGGTGAGATGATGGATAGAAAATTTTGTGGTGAAGCCCATAAGATGATGACAAAAATGGGAGGTAGTGGGCCCGCAAAGCAGGGAGGCAGTGAATGACAAACAGTGGAAAGAAAGTAGTGAACACAGGTCCGTGAAGGTCAATGGATTCTAGGTGAGAAGCAAAGGGGAGACTCACACATCCAAAATCACAGAGGAAAATGACTTAGTTAAACTTTAGGTAGATGATGTTGGCCTCCTACATTGATCTCATTACTAATCCTTTACAACCATGATTCAGAGACTGGACATCTAACCTGAACAACAATTCAATCATCATGAAGGTGCATTTAACTTTCAACCTATGGATGTGAACTTGAAATGGGTCAGCATTGTATGTGCACTAGGGGCTCAAGTAGTCATTGTGTTCTACAGCTAAGAAACACAATACTAAAAGTAAATTTTTGAAAGGAAATAAAGAAAATGTTGAACATCAACCAACAACTATGCTTAAGTTGAAATCTAGTGAAAGAATGAAAATCTATGCAACAAACAAGGACTATTATGTTTGCTTTGGCTACAAGAATAGTCACAAAATGGAATTCTATTGGTTTTAGGGACATTCAATGCCATATTTCTAACTAAGTACCAAACAACAAGTAATACTAAACTAATGCTAAACTAAGAAGAAAAATTACTCACCAAGTGGCCCCCCTTGGATAAGTATCCTCTAAACTAACAAGAACTCAAATGCTCAAACTCAGAACTTTATTTCATTCACTATAAATCATGGATACAAAGAGTAATGTATTTGTATTACTAAAACTGGAGAATGAGAGTACAATGTCAAATCATGCAACCTCTCTAAGAAGGAGTATCAAATCATTATTTACACTACAGCTAAACAAGGCAGTCAACTCCATGACTAGGAGGATGCCATTTAGGGAAAATAGGGGAAAGTGGAGCGATGACAGTTATGCATACAAGTAATTTGGTCAGACATGCAAGTCAAGCACAAATCCAACACAATAGTAATGCCCATGCATGCTCAATCACTAAGGTCCATTGCAAGGAAGTTACATTTAGTTACATGAAGAATCTTAGTTGTTGGCTTCCTTTGACTTGGAGTGATATCTCAGCTGGACATTATGGTGCATGCCCAGCTAGTGGTGCCTTCCTCAACAAGGTGTATTAAATCTTCATGTCAAGGTTAGTATGGATAATAACAACACATCAATAACCACTCTAAGAAACATTCAATAATCACATGCAAAATCAATATAGATGACCCACATATTATGCCAAATATCATCAAGGCTTGCAGAGATAAGATAATGTGAAATGCCAATGGTTTGAGTGAAACATTATGCCAATACCAACAATTAAGCATTAAAGTCCATGAAATATATGAGAAAATAGACTATAGATTCTACGCAAAACTAGACCAAAAACAAGGCTCATCACTTCCCCAAACCTAACATCTTGCTAGTCCTCCAGCAGGAGAAGATTTGTTCTTCTATCTGGTCAAAGCTTTGAAATTTGCAACTAAGAGTTGTCCAACATCCATGGCTGCAGTACATGAGTCAGGATCCCAATAGAATCCTCCTAATCTATCAAACCTGTGCCATCTCTTCCTCTCTATGTACCAATGTCACTCTGGTAGAATCTAAAATTTGGCATGGGGTACATGAGCATGGGTGGCTGAAAAGTCAGGGGAATCCAATGCCATCCTTGAGTTTTCCCAATTTGAATATGTCTCTTAATTCTTAAAAAATGTTGCAGCATAATTGTGGATGGAATGAGTCTCTTCCTATTTTAGCTCATCAGTCAAACTATTCCATCCCTGAGATAAACATCTCCTCATGGTTTCCTCCTTTGCTGTTGTTTTTACCTCATACTCAGTGTAAACTTCCTCAATCCAAGGCATAATCCTATTACCATAACTTGGTATGAGCAACATTCTATGCCATTCTTTATAAATATTCCTTGGTTTGCTTGATTCAACTCTAACAGACAGAGGGATATCTGATTCCAACTATTTATAATCATTATGTTGTTGTCCCCAACTAATCTCATTTTGCAATAAAGATATGAATGCTCTCAATTGAACATCCCCAACATACAACAATGGGTTCCAATCATGGTCTTTTGTGATAGCATAATTATGTAAATAAAATTCACATAGAAAATTCTTCATGTCAAGGGAGGCAATCCAATAAGCATTGAAAAATTCCATAGGGGTATCAATAGAAGGATTCAAACCCGAGGCAAGTCTTGACATCTTAAAAGAGAGATATTTCTCTTTTAGGAGCTGAGCATAGACACTTGGGGGTTCTTTACATTCTAGAATCTTGGGTACAAAAGCTGCCATATCATCTACCCTCTACTTTAGGGTAGCAATTTCTCCATCTTTTTCCTCAATTTCTTCATCCTTGTTTTGAATTTCCTCCAACTTCTATTTTTCCTTTTTCCATTCTTCCTCCCTTCTTTGTATCTCTTTCCATAAATTCAAAATTGTTGCATGTACTATAAAACTAGGAGGATTATGAATGCCTACCAATCTTTTTGTTGATGGTGGCTCCTCATATGACACTATTTGCATAGATTCAGGTTGTCCAGTTATCTATGGCTGTAAGGGTGTTGTTTCTTCTTCCTTTTCGTGTAGGGACTCTTATTCTTGTTGGAGCTGCAGGAGGTCCTACTGCAGGACTTCATGCTCATGCTACAGGAAGTTCTAATTTTCCTCCAATTCTTCTACAATTCTAGCAAGATCATCCAGTGTTATGTTTTTCTCTCTCTTAAATATATATTCTTCCTCTTCAATATGCTCCTACTCCATTAGAGATTTAGGGTCTGCATGTGAGATCTCACCAGGTTTAGGGCCTTCTTGCAGTGGTGTAATAGTTGCAGACCTAACTAGTCTTGATTTCCTGGGAGGTCTTTCACATTTATCCTTGGCTACAGGAAGAACAACATCAACCTTCCTCTTTTTTAGACTTGGTACTTTTATTTCTATAGGCTATGTTTTAGCTTTCCCTTTTCTCATTTCTACCTCTCTCTATCGTGCCTTGGTTTTCATTGAACTTTCTTTTTTTGAGTGCTTTGTTCTAAAAGAACCAATTTCTATGGTTTCCTCAGTTGTAAGAGGATTTATGCTAGAGCCAACACCAAAGGTTGAAGCACTAGGAATGGCTTTAGCCATGCTTACTCTCCTTCTAGATCTATGGGATCGAGGTATTGCCCTAGGTGGCAAATGCTCAACATTGACAAATTCTTCCTAGCAATAATCATGATCAACTTTAATAAACTCTTCCCAAGTCATTCCAAAAACATTACGCAAAGATTTTTCAACTAGAAATTTAATTAAGAAATAGTGGGAAACAAAATTATCCCTACCTTTCTGGGTCTCAACTGCCATGATTGAGAGAAGATTGTACAACACATTGGGCATATTCATCCTCCTTTCGTGCCTCATGTGATTCAAAAGCTTGAAGTGGATAGAATGCAATTTTGACTGGTGAACCTTACAAGTAATGTATTTGATGACATACACATCTATCTGCTTCCATGGCTCAGGAAAAGACATTCCTTTTGCACCCTGCTTGTCTATGCTCAATGGGGGGTCATTTGGTTCTACGAATTCAGCCCTAGCTGACCTAGAATCTCTGTAAATAGGGTAATTTTCACCATCAACAAGTAAGCTTGTAACCTCTACAATTCTTTCCTCTATTTCCATAACTTCTAACCCTTTTACTGTGGCTTTTCCTTCTAAGAATGTCTAGGAAAATTTAAGGGAAATTTCTTCATCAAAACCATCTAACTTTAAAAAGTAATATATCCATCCATAGTTTTGAAATTTAGCTTGGCATTGTGCATCTTGTAGTAAAGTATCATGCACCATGGGTTCATTTTGAACTAACCCACCTCCCATTGTCTATAATCAATCAAATGCTCTACTTTTTTCTTGCAATTCCCCTTCTAAAAATGAAATGCACTTCCCTGCAGTTTCCACTAAATTCTTTTGTTTTCCCTTTTTTCTTACAACACAAGATTTTGACAAGGTAATAATGGCAGGAAAAGCAGTAATAAAGGGAAATTGTGATAGGAAGAAATGGTAGCTGCAGTTATTGTCACTTCATGCATGCAAGTTGTTCTCTTGATTGGATTTAAAATTAGCTCATTTTAAAATTTCTGATGAAGCCTAATATGATTTGACACATGTACAATAAAATATTTACATCTTTTTCATTTCCCTCCCCCAAACCTAAATTTGGCAACTGATAGGCAATGATGGCATTTATGCGAATACCTATACTAACGTACAGTGATTAAATGAACCTACTTAAAAATGATTAAAGATAGCAGTTAATGTGCACATACCTAAATGTGTGGAAAATTTACTGCAAAGATTGTGCATAAAGTAACTCTTTCCTTGTTGGAAAATGAATTGAGCAATGAATGAAGATGGGGTGGAATGAGGTGAGGTGGAATGAAGTGATGGAAGAGAGAGAAGGGTGGTGATGGATTGGTGGATGGGAAAATGATTAAGAAATGGACTTCCACATAAGTGAAAGTATTTATTATGAAAAGTATGTACCTCAATTTGGCTAACGGAAGGACACTAGGTCCACCACCTTTGGTTGTATGAAGCTCTGAGTGTAAGTGAATTGTTGCATGAACTCTTCTTTAGAAGCTAGATTATGATATACTTTTAGGCAATGACTATTGAAAAGTAATTTGAACCTGATAGGATCAATGGTGGTAAGCTGAATGACTCCATTAGGAAAGACCTCAACAACTTCATATGGTCCTAGCCATCTTGTTTGCAATTTTCTTGCATTGTCCTATTATCTTAAATCATAGAGCAAGGCCCAATTTCCTGGTTCGTATTTCTTGTCCTTGATAAATATTTCATACCACTTGATTCTTTGATTTTGCACTACTTTTGTATGCTATAGGGTTGCTCTCCTTATTTCATCCAAAGCATTTAGCTGCATGATTATTTCTCTTTGTGCTTAAGAAATGTCCATCCCTAAATCCACTACATTTTGCATAGTTTTATGTTAAAATTGAATTAGCATCATATTTGTCTTTCCATACAACAACTCAAATGGGGTGAAGCCTGTAGTTGTTTTCCATGTTGTCCTATAGGCCCAAATAGCTTCAGGTAATCTATTTTCCCAATATTTCCTATGGATAGCTACTGTTTTAGTTAGGATGGCTTCAATTTTTCTATTTTTCACCTCAACTTGGCCATTAGCCTGGGGGTGATAAGGTGTAGACTTTTTGTGCCTTATATTATACTCATTCACTAGTGTTGCAACAAGATATCATGTGAATTGGGGCCCTTGATCAGTCACTATTTCTCTTGGAACTCAATATCTTGTGAAAATCTCTTCATAAAGAAATAATGCAACCTTGTTATCTCTTGCATGCTTCATGGCCTTAGCCTCTACCCATTTGGCTATATAATCAATGCATACGAATATATAAGACTTCCTATTTGATGGAGGGTTGATTAGTCCTACAAAATCCAATCCCCACTTGTCAAAGGGAGTGATTACTACTTGATGGAAGAGTGGCATCTCATCAGATTTGGTTGGTCTACCCATTCTTTGACATCTATCACATTTTCTAGTATACCTTCTTACATCCTTGTGGAGTGTTGGCCAGTAATATCCTGTGTTCAAAATATTCATTACTGTCTTTTTGGTTGCAAAGTGTCCTCCACATGGTTCATTATGACATGCATGAAAAATGTCATATGTCTCACCTTGTCTCACACATCTTCTCATGGCATGGTCATATCTTGTATAAAAAAAATATCCAACAATCCAAGAGAAAGGAAAATATTTTTCAATGTGTTCCCTTTTCTCTTTTGGGGAGAAGTGAGAAGGAACTCCATTTGTATCCAACTAATTGGCTATGTCAACATACTAGGGTGTTTGTACACTGAGAGAGAATAGATGATCATCAACAAAAGAGTCATCTATGGGCTGATTGTCTTCTGATATAGTTAGCCTTGAAAGAAAATCTGCAACAACATTATCCTTGCCTGGTTTATCCACAATGGTTATATCAAACTCTTGCATCAACAATAACCATCTTGCCAATCTACCTGTGATCAAAGGTTTATTCATGAGATATCTAATGGCTATATGATTAGTGTACACAAAGATTTGGTAGCCTATTAATGTAATGTCTAAATTTGTTCAGTGCATAGACTACTACCAACATCTCTTTCTTTGTCACTGCATAATTGAATTCAACTCCTTGCAAATTTTTACTAACAAAGTAAATAGCATTTTCAACAACTCCCTCTTTTTGTCCTAAGACTGATCCTATGGCATAATCTAATGCATTAGTGTGAATGTGGAAATGTAGTTCCCAATTGGGTTCCTTGAGTACAAGAGCATGAATCAAAGCTACCTTCAAGTCAAAAAATGCCTTGTCACAAGCTTTAGTCCACTAAAATTCAGCATCTTTAGTGAGAAGGGTATATAATGGTGTTGTTACCTTGTTGAAATCCTTGATGAATCACCTATAATATCATGCATGACCCAAGAAACTCCTAACATCCTTTTGTTTTGCAGGTGTGGGAAGATTTGTGATTACCTCAATTTTTGCAGGATCCACTTGAATTCCCTTGTGGGAGATGTAGTGGCCAAGAAATACACCCTCTATCATCATCATGAAGCATTTTTCACTATTTAAGGACAAGTTTTGATCCTCACACCTCTGTAGCACTCTCTTCAGATTCTCCAATGCTTGATCAAAATTAGGACCATAAGTGGTGAAGTCATCCATATAAATCTCCATGCAATCATGAGAAATGTTTGAAAATATACTAATGACTACCATCTGCAAAGTTGTAGGTGCATTTCACAAGACAAATGGGAGTACCGAATAGGCATAGGTCCCCCATGGACAAATAAATTTGGTCATCTCCTTGTCTTCTGGTGCAATTTGAATCTGGTTGTAGCTGTTGAATCCATCTAGAAAATAGAAGTATTTCTTTCCTACAAGTGTGTCCAAAACTTGATCAATGAAGGGTAAAGGAAAGTGATACTTTTTAGTGGCAACATTAAGTTCCCTGTAATCAACAAAAACTCACCACTTCCCCCCTTTCTTTGGCACAATCACTAATGGAGACACACACTAACTGTCTGAAATGGGGTAAATAAATCCTACATCTAGCAATTTTTATAGTTCTCCTTTCAAAATTTCTCTTAGTGTAGGGTTAATCCTTCTTTGTGGTTGTCTTATTGGAGTGCAATCATCTCTTATATAAATTTTGTGGGTACAAAGTTTAGGATCCAATCCCTTCATATCATGATAATCCCATGCGAATGCATGTTGATGGAACCTTAATGGATTTTCCAATAATAGTTGTTTCTCTTCATTTAACTTACTATTAACATTCTGATATCTTCCCTCTGACACTTGTACTTGTGTAGTTAATTCTATCATGGTTGTTTCATTAATACATGGTACCTTTAGTTCATACATAAACAATGTATGGAACCTACTTTTTGTTGTAGGAAATCTATTTGTAGGAATAGTCTCTATAGGAAGATTTTTTGTAGGAAGAATAGGCAGAAGTGTCCTGACTGAAGTAGAAGATGATGCTTCCCCCACTTCATAATGGTTCTAAATGATGTTAGTCAACACTTCATCCTAATCTTGGAGTTGCATGACAGGGCTTCTTCCTAGCATCATAAGTTGTGCCAAAGAATTCACTTCCTTGGCCTCTTCACCAACTTGTGGCCATACAAAATCTTCTTCATCATGAGATGGCTAAGTAGGTGGATAAAGAAAAAAAAATTTAGTACTCCTTCCATATGAAATGGTCATAGAACCAGACCGAAATACAATGTATGCATCTACAGTTTCCAACCAAGTCCTTCTAAGAATGATGGGATACCCACCTAATAGTAGCCTTAGGAGAAAGAATCATAAAATCTACTAGATATTCCCAAGAGTCTAGAACTACCACAAGATCCTCCACTACACCATCAAGCTTAATAGTAGAGCTATTAGTAAGCTGCAGGATAGGTGGAGTAGATCTCATACTTGTAATATTTAGTTGTTGGAGGATGTCTTTTGTCTTTACATTGATTGTTGCCCCTAAATCAATCAAAGCAATCTTCACTTGGATCTCATTTATGACAACTTCTACTGCAGGACTACCTAGTTCATTATACTTGGGAATAGTCATTTTTCCCAACATAATATCAGCTAGTTGGTCCACCACATGAACTGTAGTTAGGTCTCTCTTCTTCCTTCATGGCTTCTTGAGAAAAGCTTCCTTGATAGCTTTGCCATAAATTGGAACATATTTTATGGCCTGAAATAGGGGTATTTGAACACATAAATGCTTTAGCTAATCCAAGATGTCAAAAGTGGTATCCTCATTTTCTTCTTTCTTCTTGGAAACTTCTAGTCTCTGGGGAAATGGTGGTTCTTGTCTAGTCTGCTTAGCTTGGATTAGTTCAAGATTTTTAGGTGCTTTTGGTTGAATAAGATCATTCAGAGGCTCCTCCTCCTCTTCCATGGGAATTTTAGTAATGATGGGCTTAGAAGGGGTTGGTAGATTGGTTCTTGAATGCAAATGGATGTCACTTACACTCACAGCTTATGCAGGCTAATATTGGGGTTTTCTATTAGGATTGAGTGTGGGTTGAGTTGGTAGTCGAGTTGGTTTAGGAGCATTTGAGCTTGGGTTAGTAGGTGGAGGCATTATAGTAGGTTTTTGGGGCTAAGAAGGTGGTTGCATGTAGTTGGTGTTTTGAGTAAGCCATTGTTGTCCTCCTCTCCATTGATTTGTTTGCTACCAATTTCTTGGAGGTGGTTGTCAGTTCCCTTGAAATTGTGGCCAATTCCCTTGAGCTTGTTGCCATTGAGGTGGAGGACTCTAGTTGCTAGGCCAACCATTTGGAGGGTTACTCCAAGGCTATGGTGGATATCCTCCATAACTTGGTGGATATGGGGGCTGACATTGGTTACCAGATGAATAAGAGTTAAAATATGGTCCAACATAAGTTAGTGGATCTAGTGGCATAACTTGTCTAGGAGCCCAAGGCTTCCTTTGTGCAACATAGTATACTTGGTCTTCTTCAATTTGAATTGGCTTGAAATCAGGTGGAATTTGTTTGATTTCTAGGTTAGCTACCATCTTACATCTGATGTCCTTCTTCTTTTGTCTATAGTGGGGACAATACTCTATTAACATCATCTCTACCTCCTCTTGCTTCTTTTTGGCCTAAAGTGTATCTAGTTGAGTAGCTAGATTGTTTATAATGTCTTGCTTGAAATCTGCCAGCAAATGAGTGATCTCCATTCTTGAAACTCCACTGGTGGTTGACTTACCCATGGAAGAGTGATAAGCTCTCCCTTTTTTGAAGCTACCCTAGAGTAATTATAGCATATTTTCTTGATATATTCCCATGGGATTTTAGAGATATCTCCTCCTACCATGAGGTCCAAATCATTAGTGTAGCTGTGATTGATTCCTCTCAAGAAAAGTAAATTTTGTGAATCCTCATTAAGTGCATGGTGTGGAGATTTTTTCAAACAAAATAGAAACCTTGCAATGTAATCTTTTGAGCTCTCATCTTCCTTCTACTGCATCCTAAAAATGTCTCCTCCTCTCATGTCACTACCCCTATAGTATTCCTTGTACTTCTCAAAATTTTGTCTTCATGTCTTCCCAAGCTTCCACAATATCTCTACCTAGCCTCATGAACCATCCTAATGTAGCCTCTTTCAAAGTGGTGGGAAATAACTTAAGCCTATTGGCATTAGTAGTGTAATCATAACTTCTATAGAGTATTTCAAACTCAAATAAAAAGGTATCAGGATCTTCTGTCATAAGTCCATAAAATTTAGGGAGTGTTGAGGTAGGAATGTTCTTGATGTTTTCAACTTCATTTTGATGAGAAATGGGGAAAGGAAAGGATGGTTGAATTTTTCTGTTCCCATTTGCATCACCCATTCCTACTTGATGTCGGTCAAATATAAAGGGGTTCTTAAGCTGATTTTGATCTTCTGAGGAAACTTCAGAGCTGGTCAGATTAGGATATGTGTCTACAAGGGATGTGGATCTTCTTCTTCTTCTTCTTCTTCTGGCAGGCTCTGGTACTCAACTAGCTAGAATGGACAAGGATTATTAGGAAGGAATCTCCCATAAGCATCCCTTCTCCTTCCTCTCTGCATGTGGTATCACTTCCTATTAGTTAGCTCACACAAATAATTGGTAAAGAATTAGGGGGGTCATTACTTCCTAAAGGAGGATATGCTAAGAACAACTTCCAAAAATAATATAGCAAGAAAAACTACCAATGACTCCAGAAACTTCCTAGCTTGACACCATCCCCAACAATGGCGCCAAAAAATTTGGCCTTGTATAATACCTCATAACTTAGCCTTTATAGCCATGATTCAGAGATTGGACATCTAACTCGAACAACCATTCAATCATCATGATAGCACAAATAACTTGTCAACCTAGGGATGTGAACTTGAAATGGGTCAGCACTATATGTGCACTAGGGGCTCAAGTAGTCATTGCATTCTACAGCTAAGAAACACAATACTAAAAGTAAATTGCTAAAAGGAAATAAAAAAATTGTTGAACATCAACCAACAACTATGCTTAAGCTGAAATGCAAAGCAAGAATGAAAATCTATGTGACAAACAAGGACTACTCTATCTACTTTGGCTGCAGGAATAGTCACAAAATGGAATTCTAGTGGCTACAAGGATAGTCAATGCCAAATTTCTAAGTACCAAACAACAAGCAATAATAAACTAATGCTAAACTAAGAAGATGGATTACTCACCAAGTGGGCCCCCTTGGATAAGTATCCTCTAAACTAACAAGAACTTAGATGCTCGAACTCAAAACTTTATTTCACTCACTGTAAATCATGGATACAAAGAGTAATGTATGTAGACACGTAAAATATATTGATTGAAATGTGCGTCTGATCCTAACTCACTAACATCGTTTCTTCCTAAATCATTCCTTAGTTTCACCATTTAATCAAATCCTTCTTATCTAATTAAATTCATCAATAGTTCTCTCTTAATTAAATAAATCATTTTATCTAATTAAGTCATCCCTTTTGTTAATTAAATCAATCCATCTAATCTAATTATCCCTATTTAATTAAATAATCAAGTTATTTGATTAAATCTCTAAAGTCTATCCATTAAATTAAATAAATTAAAACCTTATTTGATTTAATCTAACACCATATCTTTTAATTAAATAAATCAAAATCCTTATTTAATTAATCTCTTGTCATATTCCTCTTTTATTTGATTTAAATAAATCCATAAATTTGAGTCAAATAGGTCACATCATCTAACCTCTCTCATTAAATTAATTAACCCTTAATTAATTTAATCTCATCTCATGTCCCACCCTCTAGATAATGCAAGTTGCACATGAAAATAGATTTAGTTCATTTATTAAATCTCTATTTTCCTCATAAGGAATCTTTTCAAATATTCTCTCAATTTGAATTCAAAAATTCCAAGTCAACATGTACATCCAACAAGGCAATAAATTCATCTTACATGTCCTTTTCCTTGAGACAAGTGGCATTTATTACATTTTCCCTTCCCTCTTACATGTCATTTGAACAAATTTGAAATTCAAAATTATGCATTTATTGGCACAAACCCCAAATCTTGAAGATACTTCATCGATTCATAGCTTGACAAGTGGCATCATATCATTGGATGAATGTTAGTCCCACATTGCTCAAATTTGGATATTCATCCATCTTGACATTTTATAAATAAAGAGCTCATATCCTCATTTCCTCATCCACAATCTAGGCAAAGTTACCATGCTCAAATATCTCTTGAATTTCATCCATTATTATTGAGTCATAGCTAGGTTTTGCAAATTTTGGCTTGGAGTTCCCATTCTTCATCAACAAAGTGGATCAATCATCTTCAACACATCAAGCTTGCATCATAGGAATTGGGAAAGGGCCAATTTTCACATCAAATTGGCACCAATTCCCCCATGGAATCATGAGTTTGCACATTTAAATTAGGATTCAAGCTATTTCATTGTTTTCATGTTGTTCTTCCTTGTTTTCTTTCCTATTTTGAGTTTGTAAATGGATTTCATGGGAAATCCTTGTTTAACTTGTTTACTCATGTTGTTTTGAAAGTACCAAGGTTGGGGTTTGCACATTTGGTGCTAGAAGGAAGGTTGGATATCATTCTTTATCATCTTTTCCCAAAATTTCCACATTTTTCCTCACAAACAAAAAATTTCAATGCTTTGAGCTCAGTGTCACTATTTTGGCATTGTTGTCTCTTTAGGGTTGCTATATAGCACTGCTCAAAATCAAAACTATGACACTGGACTCGTACCGCCAAAATATTTGAATTTCTAACTCCGCCGTTGGACTCGTTGACTATAAGGAATTTTAAATTTTTAAAAAATTGTGACGCTAAAAGGAAATTGTGACACTAGGTAAAAAGTGCGACGTAGTTGAGCTCTCTGTCCCTACATAGAGCGACACTGATTAGCAATCAGCGTTGTGAGGGAACCACTGGGAAATCAAATTGTGATGCAGTTGCGAGTTGCAACCCTAGGAGACAGTAAAAAGGGGATATCTAATTTTTAGCACATGCTTTTGATTTATGATTAATTTGTCTTTTGTTTTCTGCTTTTTAATTTTTTTATTTTCCATAATCTGACTAGTTTTTATTCCTTGTAGGTTGGAGAGAAAAATCAAAGAAAGAGGAAGCATGAGGAAGATGTTTCATTAAATCAAAGTGTTTTTAAACACTTTAGTGTTTAACCTAACACTTTGTTAAGGAATTGTAATCTTTTTTCTTCCTTAGGATACGGTTGACGTGTGTTTTGGCACAACAACATGCAAACAGAATATTGCTACTCTGTTTATCCTGAAAGAGAAAAAAAATAATGGATGTCTTAGCTCCCAAGGTCCTTGTAGTTGGTTCTCAACTATGCTAATGTTGCTCAATTAGTCAATGTAATAGTAATATTCAAGGGGCCTGCTGGTGTTGAGCTTCTGGATTGTTCTAAGATCAAACATGAAATAAAAACCTAATTTAACTAGGGTTTTTAAAGAAACAACAAAAGATAGATCAGGGTTTTGGGACAGAAAAGAACAATAGTTCATCCAATTTTAACCAGATTTGTTAGCTTCAAGGAATCGCAAACTAAAACTGCAAAACAAAGTAAACTTGTGATTGACACACAACTTCTTTCATTCACAATGCTAATTCAAATAACAAATTCTAAGTTACCATTTAAATAAAACACAAAATAACATTTCACTCCTTGAAGACTTCACAAATCAAATGATCAACTTAAGACAAATATCATTCAGGAACACAACATGAAGTAGATTAAACTCTAATTCATTCTACTATCAGTAAAACAGATAAGCAATATTTACAAAGCTAGCACAATCACCAGTGCACAGAGAATTTGTGTCTCCAGGTTGTTTCCAACTACACTAAGTGAACTTGGAAAATACATTATAGTCTACATTGAATCTAACTACTAAACAAGAAGACAAAAGGAGCTCCCATCACTAAGAATCAGGATGCAACTCTATCTCCTTCTGTTAACTAACTAACTCCTACATTTTCTTCTAACTTTCTATTCTAACACTATTTATTCTCCTTTTCTTTCTTAGTTTTTTTTTTTTTTTACCTCTAACTATCTAACCTTTACAAAGAGGCCAGAATGGCCTATATATATGATGTACCAAAAGGATGCACTATCTACTATTTTTAGGGTTTTTACAAAATATCTACTTCTAGGAGAGTCGACTCTCAGATCTTTTTGAGGAAATTCAAAACTACATTCAAAGTGGAGCCTTGTTGTCCATATTGCTGAAAGGTTGTTCTAGGGATGACCTTAGATCTTTTGCAACTGCAACATTTACTCTTTTGTCTCCATGTCCACCTTGAACTCTGCTGGGGATGCCTTGAATGCCCGAGGGCACTTTACCATTAATACTGATAAATCTCCGCCGATGACTACAACAGTTGTCCCTGTGAGTCACAAATTCTTTCTTCCTTCGGCTTCTTTCATGTTCCAAGCTTCTATGCATGCTGACCATCCCCAAAAGCACCATTGGGTCTCCCTTTAGATCTAAACATTTCACCTGAGCCAATCCATTTCCTTCTGATCTTACAATGAATCCATCTCACTTGCATTTTGTTGGTCTTCTTACATAGGGGTGGTCAACTAGTGAAAGGGGCCAATGAGTCACTCTTTTAGTCTCCCCTAATTGGTCGAGCATATGCCACACAAGCTCCTTAGGAGGTCAAAGGTGGTCCAAAGGATATTACATGTCGGTGAGACACTCATTGTGTGTCCCCGATGCGATTATATCACTTTTAGAAACTATCGGCATGACATTAGATAGTCGGAAAGATGCTTCAGCAAGCTATATAAGTCATATCGAGCTCACAAAAACCATCGAAAAGACTGTCGCTAGTTGGTGGGACATCATAGCGAACATCAGGATTCTTCAGCGATCACATTTTCCATGACAGGGAAACTATTGCTTACCGCTGCAACCTCATGGCGAAGTCTTCCTTATCTCCCGATGGACTCCCCCTAAAAACCTTCTCCTATTGCAGAGACATCATCGACTTAGCAAGACATCTTGCCAAACCTGATCCATTTGTTGAGAGTCTCTTCGAGTTACTTTTATTTTCCCGGGCTTACTGGTTCTTTCGGTATGACCTCCTTTCTTCACCAAGACCTTATGGCGAAGCTTTTGTTTTCTCCCCAGACTTACTCTATCGGCAAGAGTCACGATGATGCTAGACTCACTAGGTGGGCTCATCTCGGATGTCGAGGAGACTAATGTTTCAGGGAGACCTTACCCTAATTTTCTCTTCTCTTACCGAGCCTTCCCTTGTTATTAGAAAGACTCCCTTCCTTTGCCAAGACCTTATGGCAAAGACATGACCCTTCAATGAGCTTCTTTACACTCCCTGAGCCTATTTCCTTTCAGTGTGACATTCTCATATTGGTGAGACTTCTCACTGAGAGCACTATCTTTTGGTGATCTCCTTTCATTTTGGGGGGACACCGCTCGATCGCCAAGACCTTATTGCGAGCCCATATCCCTAAGTTGATGCCGCTTTTGTCGCTGTGACCTCACCTCTTGGGCTAGACATTATGCTAAAGGTTTTATCCTTCGCTAGATGCAAATCCCTTCGACGAGACCCATGCCAATTGGCCAGACCTCTTGCCAAAGGAAAAATTATCGCTGACCTTAGACCTTTGGTGGGACCCTTCCCTTTTAGCAAGACCTATGGCGACATCCCTTCGCTATCGATGTGATCTGAAGATTTCTTTGATACCTCCCAGTGAGGGTCTAAATCTTCCCTGAAAACCCTTGGGGAACCTTTGTCGGTAAGACTTATGGTGACTCCCTTGTATGTAGCTGAGACTCTAGCCCATTGGCCAGACTTCTTGCCGATGGTGAACCACTCTTCCCATAGAGAAAATTCCTTGGTGTGACCTCCTTCATTCGGCTAGACATTATGCCGAAACGACAACCTTTTTTTGGCCCATGTTGTCGCCAAGACCTCCCTTTAGTCACACCGATATGCATCCTTTCATTTGATGTGTCATTGTAACATCCTCTCGTCAGGGAGATGTCCTATAGATACCCTTTTTTTTCACTGAGGAATCTCCATAGGTTCACTTTTGTCACTGTGACAACCTGATTCTCTCATCGATGAAGCAATATGTCAGTGAGACTTTATGGGTCGGCAAGACTGCCATACCTCACCCTGATAGACCTCCTCTTGTGCTTTGTTAGTGATAGATGACGCACTCACCAAGACTTCTCCTTGCTACAAAGGCCTTTCACCAAAATTCATACCCTCGTCGGTGGTCAGAAAGACCCAAGGCATTGGGAAAAACCTCCCGCCAAAGGAATAACTCTCGCTGAAAGGGGGTTTTTTTGTTCCGCACTAGTTAGTGAGACCCAAAGATTTTGTCGAGACTTCCCGGCGAAGAGAAAACCCCCCACCAATATATGCATGCTTTTTCCATCAGTCAGTGAGATATGGAGAAGTCGCTAAGACTTCTCCCCGAAGGAAATCTCCTGCCAAAGTGTTAGCCTAGTGGTGCTAGTCGGTGAGACATGGAGTTTTCACCGAGACCTTTCTCTAAAGGAGACTCTTCATGCTGATGGGAAGATCCTAGTCACTAAAACAATGAAAAACTCTTGTCGAAAGGGGCCTGTATATGAATTGCACTCACTATGACATCTCTAGGGTCTTGCCAATAGGCAACACAGACGCATATTGGCATAATGCACTGGTAGTCAGTAAGACATCTACAAGGTCTTGCCGACTTTCTTCTTAGAGGAAAATTATGACCAACTGGACTGAGGAAATCCTTCCAAGTGAACTCACTTGAGAAATATCACCATGTGCAATGCTTTAATCCTGCAAAACAAATTCTTCCATTAGTTATTAGAAGAAAATGAAACCAATTATAATAAAATCCATTCATGCTTGTGATTAATTTTATTGAATTTTTAGCAAGAAGGGAGCCAAATTAAATTGAAACAGAACCAAAGTTTGACAAAACCAGAAGAGAAACTCAGGCAAAAGATAGAAAAACTCCCAAGAGAAAAGAAAATAAACAAAAGAAAAAGAAACCAGAAAGAGAAAAGGGGGGACCCATTTTGCTCCAGGCCAAAATGGGGGTGGTTATGCAAGGCATAACAAATGGTGACTCAGCTGGGAAAATGGTTTAACCATTTTCAAGAAGCTGAAGGATTCAGGTATCCAAAAATTCCCGGTTCATGAACATCACAACTCCACTTGGGTTAGTTGTAACAACCAAGGTTGAGCTAGAATCTTAAATGTAAGTCAATAAATGGATACCCCTGAATCTATGTGTGTGCTTGATTGTGCATCACCCTTTTGTAAAGTTCCCTTCATCTTTTGAACAACAGTGTGTAAGATTTGAGCTACATGAGTTGATTCCCTCTGGCTGTTGTGCATTGATATCCCGGGCATTGCTCCACTACTAGTCAAGTGTCCATAGCCCCGATAAAGATACTAGAATCACCCATTCATATTGAATCCCCCCCTTTTCTTTTTTAGATAATTATTTTCTTTTCTCTTTCCTTTTGTATGTTTTCTCATAGAGTTTCAGATATTCCATTTAGTTCTTTTTCAATATGTTAGATGTTTAACATTTGACTTGGGTTGATAACTACCATGGACCTCATAATAGCACTTAGGAGATTGGATTTTTCACTCAAATCTTACAGCACTATCACCCTAGGA
This sequence comes from Sequoia sempervirens, assembly GCA_007258455.2. Lineage (NCBI taxonomy): Eukaryota > Viridiplantae > Streptophyta > Pinopsida > Cupressales > Cupressaceae > Sequoia > Sequoia sempervirens. The sequence goes on from VDFB02211810.1 coordinate 46,101, forward strand.
CAAATACACTATTACAAGAGGAGATGATCTTAACGATTTGTGACAGATTCAGGGGAGCTGATGAAGGTTACTTACTTGGCACCTTGTTTTCAAAACTTTCCACAACTTTTATTGACAACAAGCATGAAACAACAAATTGAGGACAAAATCATCCAATTAGAAAATCTGAAAATATCTAAACCACTTCTCTCCTAATGACCAAAGTATGCTTCAAATAACAACCCATAGTTTCAGATGGAAAAGACAGATCAACCCCAAAAGAACAAAATAAAACACATACCAGAACAAGGGAAACAAAAAGACAAAAAGGGATGACAAACAAACAACAAACTACTCACAAGCAAAGAGAAAATTACTTACAAAAAGAGGAGCTGATTATTTACAAGCAGAAACACAGAAAATATTTATAAAAATACAAATTATTTACAACAAGAGACAAATAAATTATTTACATAAAGGATAACGAATTAATTACATGCAAAATAGAAATTAACAAGCTTTATGACTCAAAATAGTGCTTAAGAAACTATCCATTAACAAGCAATGGAACAAGTTCCCCAGTTAAGCTACTCAATCGGAAAGCATTTTCCCCCAAGATCTCAGCAATATGATAAGGACCTAGCTAGAGTTTGTCAAATTTTTGGTGACTGCCCTTCTTTTCACTGGCTTTATCCCATAACAATACAAGGTCAGATATCCTAAAAGCTTTGATTTTGGCTCTTTTGTCAAACCAATGTTTGACAACAGCCTGGTGCCTAGAGAACTGTTGTAGAGCGGCATTTCTTTGTTCTTCTAATTTCAACAAAGTAGCTAATCTAACTTCTATCCTATTGTCATTAGAGGAGAATTTATGCATGAACACAAGGATAGGTATTTCTAGATGGATAGGAAAGATAGGCTCTTGGACATATACCATCTTGAATGGTGAGGTGTTTAAAGCAGCCTTAATCCTAGTCCTATCTGCCCATAATGCGAATCTCAGTTGGGTATGCCAGTCTCTAGGGTTATGCTCTAACAGTTTCTTAATTACCCCTAAGAGATTCTTATTGGTTGACTCTGCAACCCCATTACCTTGTGGGTAATAATTTGAAGAATATTTTAGGACAATCTTGTAATCGTATGCCTAGGAAATAAATTCAGCAGAAGAGAAGGCAGAGCCATTGTCACATACCAGAGCGAAAGGTACCCCAAACCTTGTAGTGATGCATTCGGTGAGGAACTTGATCACTACCTCTGTTGTGCTATTCTTGCAGGGTATAGCCTCTATCCACCTTGTGCAATAATCAGTAGCAGTCAAGATAAATTTGTATCCTACAGAAGAATTTGGGTTAATCACCCTGATAAAATCTAGCGCCCATTGGGCAAAAGGCCTTACCTCGTAGATGGGCTGTAATGGCATAGCTACATGGCATTCCCTTGATGAAAAAATTTGACATATGTGACATGTTCTCACATGCTGATGGGAATCTTTGAACACACAAGGCCAGTAATAACTAGACCTAAGGATCTAGTGTGCCAATGAATCTATAGAACCATGACCTGTGCCATGTTTCCCATGAAACTCAGAGATCACATGTTTAGCCTCTTGATGATCAAGGCATCTCAGGTATACTCCTTTGAAATTATTCCTATATACCAACCCTCCCTTGAGCATGTAATGAGAACTCTTGAGTCTTAGGGATCTCCTTTGAGTTGCATTCATTCCCTCTGGACACCGATTATGGAGCATCAAGTAAATGGTATCAGCATACCAGGGGTCGTTAGAGAAAGACTAGGTCATGTATTGCTGATAGATGATGTTGTCACTAGCATTCTCCATGGACTGAGACAAGGTTGTACCCCTTACTAGCTTCATAGGGTGTATCTCCAAATTGAATTCTTGCAAGATGGCCATCCATTTCCCTCTTCTTTCTCCCAATTCGCTCTGCATCAGTAGGGACTTCACAGCCATGTTAGGAACTACAGCGATGACTTGACTTTGGAGAATGTAATGTCAGAATTTCTTAATAGCCTGAACTAGTACAAAGGCTTGCTTCTCTAGAGGTGGGTATTTGATTTCCGTGTTTATGAATGGAGAACTCATGAAAGCAATCGGTCTCTCCTCTGCCTCTTCTTTTCGTTGAGTTAAAGCAGTTGTGCATGAATGCTTAGAGGCAAAAGAGTAAATGTAGAATGGTCTGATGTAATCAAGGCTAGTGAGGACTGGTGCTTCTGAGATGGATTGTTTGACTTATGAAAATGCAGCATTTGCTTCATCAGTCCATTCTATCTTGGCATCCTTTTCATCATTTCGTTCAGGGGTTTCATAATTTTAACAAAACCCATGATGAACTTTCTCACAAAGTTGATTTTCCCAAAGAAAGACCCCATTTCTTTCTTGCTTCTAAGCTGGGTGATCTTTAGGATGGACTCGACTTGATCTAGGTCAATTGAAATCCCTCTTTCAGAAATTATGTTTCCCAATAGCTTTCTTTCAGAAACCCCCAACACACATTTTTTTGGATTCAATGAGACTCCATACCAGATGCATCTCTCAAGAACTTTGGCTAAGTCCATAGCATGATTCAATCGGTCCTTCAAGAACACTGTTAGGTCATCCATATAGATAATGATGCACTTACCGATTAGGTCCTTGAACGCTATGTCCATGGTGCGCTGGAAAGTTGCTCCCGCATTTATTAGACCGAATGGCATCCTCCTATACACAAATTTTCCCCACTTTGTAGTGAAGGCTATCTTCATTTTGTCTTCAGATTCGACCATTACCTATTTATTTCTAGAGTAACCATCTAGGAATGATATCATTTGAGATCCATTGACAGTCTGCAGAACCTCATCTAGTGAAGGTAGTGGATAGTTATCTTTTTCTGAAGCTTTGTTCAAATTTCTGAAGTCGACACATAGCCTGATCTCCCCGTTTTTCCTATGAACTGGGACTAAGTTAGCCACCTAGGTTGAATGGTGCACAGGGAAGATTATCCTTATAGAGAGCAGCTTTTGGACTTCTTTGAGGATTAGTGGCTTAATCAAAGCATTGATAGGGAATTGTTTCTGTCGAAAAGGCTTAGCTTCAGGCTTCAGGGGAATAGTATGAGTCATTATAGTAACATCAAATGTCTTTAAGTCTTCATATCCCCAAGCAATTGCAGAAATATCTTTTTTAAGTGCTGCCAATATGTCTTTCTGATTGCTTCAGGGCAGGCCTTCCCTATATAGACATTCCTTTCAGGCCAGAATCGACTAGGTTAACTGTTTCATATTTGCCTCCCTTTTCTTTAGCTGATATCTTCTCTCGAGCCCTTGGATTTGAGTCAAAAATTCTCTCCAAGGCCACCATTCCTTTGGGAATGTTATTATTCTTTAAGTTAAGAACTCCCTCTGTATCACATTCCTCAAGGCTCCAATCCCCTTGATCTCTGTTGGATTCATCAATAATTTTCCCCTCAAAAACATTTGAGCTTTCTAAGAAAGCCAAAATATGTCGATCATCATCAAAGACTTGAAAGTTCGTGATGTTGTTAGGAACTACAGGGGTGGAAATTAATTCCACTAAGAATTTCTTGAGGTTAGAGCCTTGCATAGGTTCCAGAGTGCTCGCAGCAACAACCAATGAATTAGCTACCTGATTGTCTTCTCTAGGGATTAAATTCATCCCAAAGGCATCAAAGTCCTTAATCAGGTTCCATAACCAATTTCTATACATTGCCAGCCTTTCGTTGTGACATGTATATTGGTTGTGCACTTGCCTGATAACTATTTCTGAATCTCCCTTGACCATCAAGGTAGTGACCTTCTTCTTATGTGCGAACATCAATCCCCATGCCTGAGCTTCATACTCTACTACGTTGTTTGTGCATCCAAATTGCAACCTGTAAGAAGCAACGAAAAATTTCCCTCTCGGGCTGGTTAATACAATTCCAACACCACTACCTATCTTAGATTTGGATCCATCAAAGGTAAGGGTCCACAGTTGATCATGGGCTGGAGTTGATTTTTTTAAAGTTGTTATGGGTGCTTGAGTTAGATGAGTCACAACTGGGGCTGCTTGATCTTTTGCATCAAGTATAGGGAAAGGATGCTCTATAAATTTTCTTTAGATGCACTCTCCAATTCCTGCTTAGCTATATCATCTGACCTATGGCTATCCTTTTGACAGTCACCTATGCTTTTGGTTAACCCCCTGGGCTTTTGTACATTTGTGGGTGAAGGGGTATCAGGAAAATCTCGAAGTTGTTCCACATAAACATGTTGGTTTAGAAATGTAACTGATTCAAGTTTGATTTGAGAAGGAATTTCCTTTGAAAGTATTGTATCCCTGGTTAACATGGTTGCTTCCTTGGCCTCAAATGAGAAGTTGTCTGCAATAGTCTTAGGGTGACTTGAGCTAGCTTCCTCAGCTTAGGAAACATGATTTAACATGTCAATGCAAGGTTGAAAAGTCAATTCAGAATGACTTTGGTAGTGTACCCTGCACCAATTAGGGAGTAGCAGACTCTGCAGATCGTTATCTGCCCCTAAGACCAGTTGGTCTTGTTGCAGCTTTCTAATCAAGGCCTATTGATTTTCATTAATCATGGAGTCAGGGAGTTTCTGCATTGACATGTCTTTAGAATGGATAACTGAGAAGGTTATAATTTCTTCTCTTTTATAAACCCCCATCTCAGTCTCAAATTAAGCCACCTCATTGGGACAATCATACTCAGTGATGATATGCTTGAGGTGAGGCTCACTTTCAATCCTAATCTGAGTAGGAATCCCTCTCCATGGTAACCACATATGTGAAAAGTCAAGGGAAAGATATCCCCCTAGAATTTTCATCAAATCTCTGCTCAGCAGTACACCATAGGTCTCAGGGATATCTGCTACTTGAACATCTATGTTGGTTTGAATCCTAGGGTCTGGCCCTACTTGCACATGCATGTTCCTTAATTCCCCCACTACATTAACCTTTGTCTTGTCAAGTTGAATGACCTTATTTGTCTGAATGGGGTTTAATCCCAACTTCTTACATATGGAAAATGGTATAACATTGCCCAAATCCCCTGAATCCAACAAACAGTTATGTAGATTCTTCCCACAAATTCTTAAACTCAGGAGAAATGGTGGGGTACCTACCTTATTTCTATATAAGGTTGCATTCACATCCCCAACAGGTGCTACCTTGTTCTTTCCTTTTGATTTGTTAGCTTGGTCCAAGGCTTTCAACACTATCTCCCTTTGAGCAGGGAACCACTTTAAAATGTCAAAATATGACAAAGAAGTCTTTTGTTTCTGCATCTCAAAAACAATGTCAAATTTTGTATTGTAACTTGAATTACTTTTGAAAACAATAGAGGAATTACCCTTGTTATGGAGGTCAGGTGGGCCTTTTGGTGGAGGATTATTATCAGCACTTTGATTTGGAGGCACCATGTCATTAGGAGGTGCTGAGGTAGTGAATGGGCCCTTACCTTGATTTCTTAGAAAGTGTCCTCCTTTTGTTTGAAAAGCCTAGGCATCATATGAATCCTTCACTGGTTCATTCTCTTCTTGCCTTGGGAATGAAGGTTCCTCTTCAAAGAGGTCATAAGTCATTGTTTTTTCTATTGAGTCACCTCCTTTGTTGGAATTCCCTTGGAAAGTTTGGGCATCTTCGTGTGCCATCTTAACAACTTTCTCCATCTAAGGATAGTTTACCTCAGAATGGGTCGTTGTATCATGCAACCTACACCAGTTAGTCATGAAATTCAGGTCAGCCACATTTGTAGTATGTGACCTCTCCTCATTAACTTGATAATTATGAGGAACTCCACCATTGTTAGGCCCTGTGTTCCATGGTCAATTGTTATTTGTTCTCTAGTTGTACCCTCTGTTTTGGCTTTGATAACCTCTTTGGTTGTAGTTGTTATTTCTGATAAGTACCCTAGTTGTTGTTTTGATTAGGGTAGTTCCCTTGGTTTTGGGAAGGGTTCTACCGAAGCTGAGCCATGTCATTGGTGACTTGGGACAACATTTTCTTCAAGGTTTCTACCTCATTTGTAAGCTGGACTGTCTTCTCAATCTCCACATTCTTAGCAGTAGGTGGCTGACCACCATGATTTGGTGTTCCAACTTGGTTCTGATGACCATGGGAATTTTGAAGAAGTGATTTTTGAAAGGGATTAGAAGTCCCAATAGCAAAGAATGGGACAAGTGGTTGGTTTTGTAATTAAGACATAGGTCCATAGTGGGAAGGAGACATCCCTAGGATAGTGTTGAATAGAGGATTTGAGCTATGCATCTGATATCCTATTGAAGGGAAACCCCCTCCTAGACTCTCTTGCTAAGAAATAATTTGTTGTTGCAGCTTGATAGCTAAATGATATACTTTGGATAGAGAATCAATATCAACTGGTTGGTAAGTTCTTTGTAGGAACAAACCTAGCACAGGGTCTATAACCCTAAAGTATGCTTGGATAGCACTGTTCTCAGTAACTAGATAGGGATCTTGCAATCTCCTATACATTCACTAGAACCCGGTGTTGAATAAGGGCAAGGATTCACCTGGCTCTTTCCTGATGGTAGCGAATTGGTGGTATAAAAGAGTTGGGCCCAAATAGACCCTGAAGTGATTGATAAAGGCATTTTCCAAATGTGTCCAGGTCAGAATGGAGCCTTGAGGAAGATTAAGGTACCAATTGTATGCCATTTCCCTTAAGGAGTAAGGGAATAACCTACAGACTACATCATGGTGGGCTATCTGAGCTCTAGTACAAGCATCCTTGAAAGCTTGTATATGCTCTTCAGTGCTCCTTGACTTGCCATGAATGTACTTAGGGTAGAATTTCTCAGGGTTCTTGGGCATATCATGAAAACCTCTAGGAATAGTCCCTAATGGAGAGGGATTATTCTGAAAGAATGCCATTGGTGGGGGTGGTTGAGCCAGCTGTTGTATGGGTTGCACCAGATATGATGACACTTGAGATGGACATGATGGTGGATTGATAGGTATCCACTAGGGTATTCGTGAAAAACCTGGTGGGGTGAGCAGAGCTGATAAGGGTGGTATGATAGTTGCCCTAGTCTTATGACTCTTGTGTCTTGTTGGGGTCTTAAGTTCTAGGCCCTCCTTTTAGCACCAGTCTTTGTTGATGTGTGTTTTGGCACAACAACATGCAAACAAAATATTACTACTATGTTTCTCCTGAAAGAGAAAAACAACACATGGATGTCTTAGCTCCCAAGGTCTTTATAGTTGGTTCTCAACTGTGCTAATGTTGCTCAATTAGTCAATGTAACAGTAATATTCAAGGGGCCTACTAGTGTTGACCTTTTGGATTGTTCTAAGATCAAACATGGAATAAAAACCTAATTTAACTAGGGTTTTTAAAGAAACAACAAAAGATAGATTAAGGTTTTGGGACAGAAAAGAACAATAATTCATCCAAGACCTTATGGAAAAGTTTATGTTTTCTCTATGAACTTACACTATCGGCAAGAGTCATGGTGATGCCAGACTCACTAGGTGGGCTCATGTCGGATGTCAGGGAGACCTTGCCACAATTTTCTCTTCTCTTACCGAGCCTTCCCTTGTTATTGGCAAGACTTCCTTCCTTCGCCAAGACCTTATAGCGAAGCCATGACCCTTCAGTGAACTTCTTTACTCTCCTTGAGCCTATTTCCTTCGCTATGACCTTCTCATATCGATGAGACTTCTCATCAAGAGCGCTATCTTTTGTCATCTCCTTTCATTTCATGGGGACACCGCTCAGTCGCCAAGACCTCATAGCAATCCCAGATCACTACGCTGATGCCACTTTTGTCGTTGTGACCTCACGTCTTCAGCCAGACATTATGCCAAAGGTTTTATCCTTCGCCGAATGCAACTCCCTTCAGCAAGACCCATGCCAATCGGCCAGACCTCCTACCAAAGGAAAAATTATCACTGACCTTAGACCTTTGGTGGGACCCTTCCTTGTCGACAAGACCTATTGCGACATCCCTTCGATGTCGGTGTGATCCAAAGATTTCGCCGAGACCTCTTGATGAGAGTTTAAATCTTCCCTGAAAACCCTTGGGGAACCTTTGTTGGCAAGACTTATGGCAACTCCCTTGTATGTCGCCAAGACTCTAGCCCATCAGCTAGACTTCCTACCGATGGTGAACCACTCTCCTCAAAGAGAAACATTCCTCAGCATGACCTTCATTCGGCCAGAAATTATGCCGAAATGACAACCTTTTGTCGGCCCATGTTGTCGCCAAGACCTCCCTTTAGTCACACTGATATGCATCCTTTCTTTTGAAATGTGTCACTGTAACATCCTCTCATCAGGGAGACGTCTTGTAGATACCCTTTTGTTTAGCCGAGGAATCTCCATAGGTTTAGTTTTGTTGCCATGACAACGTGATTCTCTCACCGATGAAGCAATATGCCAATGAGACTTTATGGGTTGGCAAGACTGCTAGACCTCACCCCGATAGACCTCCTATTGTGCTTTGTCGATGAGACCCAACGCACTCACCAAGACTTCTCCTTGCTGCAAAGGCCTTTCACTGAAATTCATACCCTCGTCGGTGGTCAGCAAAACCCAAGGCATTCAGCAAGACCTCCCACCAAAGGAATAATTCTCACTGAAAGGGGGTTTGTTTGTTCCGCACTAGTCAGTGAGACCTGAAGATTTTGCTGAGACTTCTTGGTGAAGAGAAAACCTCTTGTTGATATATGGATCCTTTTGCCGCCGGTCGGTGAGACATGGAGAAGTCACCGAGACTTCTCCCTGAAGAAAATCTCCCACCGAAGTGTTAGTCGGGTGGTGCTAGTCGGTGAGACATGGAGCCTTCACCAAGACCTTTCTCCAAAGTAGAATCTTCATGCTGATGGGAAGATCCTAGTCACCAAAACAATGAAAAACTCTTGCCGAAAGGGCCTGTATATGAATTCCACTTGTTGTGGCATCTCTGCAATCTTGCCGATAGGCAACACAGATGTATATTGACAGAATGCACTGGTAGTCAGCAAGACATCTGCAAGGTCTTGCCGACTTTCTTCTTAGAGGAAAATTATGACCAACTGGACTGAGGAAAGCCTTCCAAGTGAACTCACTTGAGAAATATCACCATGTGCAATGCTTTAATCCTTGCAAAACAAATGCTTCCATTAGTTATCAGAAGAAAATGAAAAATATTATAATAAAATCCATTCATGCTTGTGATTAATTTTATGAATATTTAGCAAGAAGGGAGCCAAATTAAACTGAAACAGAACCAAAGTTTGACAAAGCCAGAAGAGAAACTCAAGAAAAAGATAGAAGAACTCCCAAGAGTAGAGCAAATAAACAAAAGGAAAAGAAACCAGAAAGAGAAAAGGGGGGACCCATTTTTCTCTAGACCAAAATGGGGGTGGCTATGCAAGGCATAACAAATACTAGTTTTCGTTTGGGTTTAAAAAGAATCTTTCCATTTCTTGAAAAGGCTAAAATAAACTTTAGGATCACAACTTACTAGATTTTGTTTCTTGGATTAACAATTGAACAAAATGTCTTTCACTTTTGTTTTGGTGCTTAAAAAGAACAAGTGTAACTTTGTTTTTTGTGAGGGCTTACTTAAACTAAAGCCATTGAAAAAGGACGTATGTGCTTCTCTCACACTTTATAGCGATCCTGAGAATCAAAAGGCCTTTTTCATGACTTTAGGGTGAGACAATGCAATCACCTCCACACTTTGATTTGGGTTTAAAATTGAACATCTTGTGTGAGTGTGATTGGGGAAATTGTTGCGTATATTCTCTTTCCTTGTTGCCAATAAGGATTGATCAAGTTACAAATATTTTTCTTCATTTTCTTTTGCTTATCCTAGAGGGCCTGCCTTGGGGGAAAAGTACTCACCCAAGGGAACAACTCAACTGGTAACACTCTAAAGCCAAGAGTATTTCCAACAAGGATATAAATGTGGATATTGGAAGAAACACCAATATCACACGGTTGATTCTGACAAGATGGATCCGAAAGGGGACTCTTACTGTATGGTTCAATCTCCACCAATGGAAAGTCCTTATTAAAACCCATGTGCTAGAATTTTCCAAAATCCTTTAATCTATTTGTTGGTGCATGAACGGTCATTCTGAAGCCACCCCACACTTTTACAGTCTTTTAGTAGAAATGGAAAGCATTCCATGGGAGTTTCATGGGTGTTGATGCTTGGCTGCCCCAATTGATGTTAATGAGTCATAGATGGGAGCTAGTGGGGTCAAGCATCTAACCATTTGCTAAACATAAGCGTAGTTGGACTTGTCCAAGTTGGAATCCAACAAATATTGTCTTACACATCCATAGGATTGTACTTATTCTTGGGTTACAAAATGCATTGCTTGATCGAAAACACCATGAAAACAAACACTTAACATCATCCAAATTTCAAACTCTTTTGGAGATAAATACAAATTGACTCAATCCATATGTTATTGCTTTCCCTTGGGATTCACATCCTTAGAGGTTTCTAAACATTGGATTACATCTTGATTTGTCTCCTTAAGTAAACAATAGGAAAACCCTCTCCTTAGATTCATCGAATCTCCACATAACATATCTTGTGGGGTTTGAGGAAATTAAAACTTGGACATCTTAGTTTGAAAACCTAATCGAAGAAAGTGTTTTTGTTAAAATAAAGACATTAAGCAAAGCTAAGAAAAATGAACTTTCATATGTGTTGAAGACTCACAATCCCAAAGCAAAAATCATTGATTGGAAATCCGAAAATGAATGTTCAAATGAAATCATTTCTTGACTAAAAAGGTCTTTAGGAAGTATTTGCATGCTCTTCAATAGCTAGGTCTAGGCAAACAAAGTGTATCTTTTAGGTTCATTTTATGATCAAAACAAATCAAAATCCTTTTCATCCATCCTCCAAAACATCAAAACAAAATAATCTCATCATCACCTTTTGGAAAATCTTGAAATCATCCTTGATACTAGGCTTTGTGGAAAAATAAAAATCATCCAAATCATTGAGACTAAATCCTTAAAAATATTATCAAAATCACCTTTGGCTAGGTATGCATAGATGCATCCTTTTTCCTATGCTTAGTCAAAGTTATCAAAATAATCTTGCCTAGCTTAGTATATATAGATGAATCCTTCTTCATATGCTTAGCAAAGCAATCATCTTGTTTGAATAGGTGTGGATAGATGCATCCTTCTCCCCACACATATTCAAATCATTATCCTTTGAGAAAATCCATCCCTTAGATCATTATCCAACATCTTAGGGTCTTTTCGTTCAAAAATCAAAAACCAAAATAAAAACCAAAATCAAGGAAAAAATCCCAAATCCAAAATCCAATAAAAATCAAAATCTGCAAATCCTAAAAGCCTAGTGTCTCATCCAAGATTTCTCAAAAATAAAAAACATTTGTATCATCCATCCCTAACATCATCATCATATCATCACCTTTTGATCCTCAAGACATCCTAAAACCTTTTACTTTGGACATAAAATTGAGATCAATCCAAAGAACCAAGAGATTCATCTACCATATTCTTGAAAATTGATCCTCGTTTTATGGTTCTAACTAGATCTCAATACAAGAAGAGTATGGATGCCAACAAGGAAACACCTGTTTCAAGTGATCTTAGCCAAAAAAATGCAGAAATGAATCCTGCCAAATCAAGTAATCTGTTGACCCTCTCATCATCACAAAATCTGCAAGAAGAAAACTAAGGAGAGGACCTTACCTTCAGAATGTCTCATGAGGAAATGACTGAAATGCTCCAAAATTCAGACAACCATAGAATCATCAACATCATGATGAGACTTAACCCTTCATTATACATGCTTGAGCTAGCAAAACAAGGGGATAAGTTATCTTTGGATTTTGACATGAGTACCATAGTGGAGACATCATTTCCTCAAATCTCATCGACCATTCCCATCTCATCTACACCCCCATCTCAAAACATCACACAAAACATTCTGCAAATCACGACATCATTTGCACCAACCCAACCCAATTTTAATAAGGGAAGTGCATTTATCAATGCAATTCAAACACACCCCCTTGTTAATAATCAAAATTTGGATGCAAACACAATCTTGGAGAAAAATATATCCCAAAACCCATTACACAAAAATGTTCCTCTCACATTCCATCATGACCCATCATCGTTATTTTTTCACACAACACCTCAAACACCTCTCCTTACAAATCCACAAGAAGAGGGAGATATGTTCATATCAAGAGGCGTATTAGACACCACGAAATTTTCACAATAACTAATACCCCTCACATTTCCACCACTTCCACCATTTCCATCATCATCCACACCACTCCTTGGTTTAGGACTTCCTCCTCTACCAAGTATCAATCAAACCAATATCCTAGCCATCAATCAAAGCATTACGATAAACATGCAAAAAATTTCGTTGATATCACAACAACAAATGACAAACACACAATCAATCGCAACAACATCAAACACCCCCTTAACATCGCAAAACATGGTCTCTCAAGGGCCAATCACATCAACAACACCACTTATCACTCAAACCATCACACCAACAACACCATCCACCAATTAAATTATCAAAATGACATCAGCATTCACCACCACCAAAAATGCCATTCTGAATCCACCACCACCCCAACCACCACCAACTTCCACCACATCAAGTCAATACAATGCAACACTGCAAGCTACTTTCCAAAGAGGATACAACCAAGTTCAGAAACAAAAATCCGTACACCTAGCTGCTTAACAAGCCGCTCAAGCCGCGCAAGTCACCGAAGCAGCCCAAGCCACCTTACAAGCTGCTCAAGAACAAGTTTTATTACAACAACAACAAGCCACCCAAGCCGCTCAAGCTTTGAAAGCATTACAAGCACACAAGACCACTCAAGCACAAGCTCTATTACAACAACAAGTGGTGTAGGCACAAGCCCAAGCATAAGTAGTGCAAGCACAAGCTCAAGTTTAGGAAAATTCCCAATATCAAGCACAACAAGCACAAGCACAAGCACAACTTCTTGCACAAGCAGTGCAATTGCAAGCATACCAACAAGCATTAAAGCAATATCAAGAGCAGCAAGAAGCAATAGAATTGGTAGCCCAACAACAAGCATTCTGCGAACAACAGCAAGCACAACAACAAGCGTTGTTGGAACAGTAACAAGTGCAACAACAAGCACAAATCTTAGTGCAACAACAACAAGATCAACAACAAGAATTGTTCATATAAAAGCAAGTGGAAGCCTACTTCACATGCCAAAACATATAGATACCATCAACCAACACACTGATCAACCCACCCATCCAACCAATGATTGAAACACCCCAAAACACTTTCATCCCACCCCCTGATCCGAAAAATGATGTGACAACACAACTCAAGTTTCTCTCGCAACAAGTGCTCGACCTTCAATCAGGGTGAACAACCAAAAACACCAAGCAACTTGTGTCCCTATACATTTGATAGGAGCTTAGCAATGAAACCATTCCCAAAGGGATTTGAAATCCTAAAATTTGACAAATATTGAGGGACGAGAAACCCTGAAGATCACATCAGGGAATTCCAGGTTCACTGCATGGAGGTCGCATATGACGATACTTATCTGATGTGGCTATTTCCTAGGAGCTTGGTAGGCCATGCTATAGAATAGTTCTCTCACCTACCTTTAGGCATTAGAACATTCTAAGAAATTAGGGACTCATTCATTAAAAATTATGCATGCAACATTGCAATGGATGTTAGTCTCAAAAAACTCTCAGCTCTAAAACAAGGAAAGGGTGAATCATTCACCTCATTCCTACAATGATGGTGATCCAAAGCCAATCGAAGCAAGTGGACCATGCTAGAAGAACAAAAATTTTGCACCATCATAGCCAACCTTGAAGGCTACTTGGCATTTCATCTCAAGGTTCAGGGCATCACCACATATGATCAATTGATCTCCAGGGTGCTCAACATCGAAAGAGCCCTTGTGACTCAACCCATAGAATCAACATCATATCATGAACCACAAAACAACCGCCCACCATCCAATTACAATGATAAACCTCGTACATGGGTAAGAAACAAAAAATGTTACTAATGATGGTGTTGTTGATGCCAAGATGGTCATTAGTGGTCCTCGCCAACATACATCCATACCGCAAATCCAAACACAACACCAAAATACTCATCACACAACACACCAACCCAACAACCATCCAACCATCAGTAATCTCAATGACCAAAGAGGGCCACCCCAATGCAAAATTTATCCCAAACGAAAATACACCATTTTGGGGGAACCACTTGAGGACATAATGAAAAAGTTGATTGACGAAAAACTCATCAAGCCTCCTACATTTGAGAATTACCAATAACCTGATGTCAAACCTCCTTGGTATAACAAGAATAAACTTTTCAAATTCCATAAAATCAAAGGCCACACCACAAATAGTTGCATGAGACTCAAAAACATCATCCAAGATCTCATCAATAAAAAAATAATAAACGTGGAACAACCTACAGGAAATCAAGATCTCAAGATATATATGAATCCAATGCCAAATCACAATAAAAAAGGCAATAAAAATGATAAAGGGAAGGGTAGTGTAAATTATTTGTATGAAACAGTCGTTGCCTCCCTAAATGAAGACTGCATGGTCATCACCATCAAGGGCACCCATGCCAAATATGTTGGAGTCACCACAAGAGGCAGCAAAGTAACCATTGCAGGATCATCCCAACCAAATAGAGTCCCTACATCTAGATCCATTCCTAATGGCTACAATGTCCTGGATAAACTCAAGAGAACACCAGCACACATCTCCATCATGGAATTGTTAAAAATATCATCATTTCACAAAAAGATCCTTGAGGAAGAATTAGCCTCATCCACTGTCCCTGCAGATCTCGATGAGGAGCAATTCCAAGCTATGGTCAAAAATATCATAACACCTAATCTTCTTACATTCTCTGGCCAAGATTTCCCTGCCCAACCATCTCACAACTATGCACTTCACTTGGAAGCCATAGTACATAAGAGAAAAATCAAAACGGTCTTGGTGGATGGAGGTGCAGGCTTGAACATATGTTCACTAAGCCTCATCAAGTAGTTGAAAATATCAAAAGATTCCATTGACAAAGGAAAGGGTATCACGATAAGAGCATACGATGATCAAGAAAGAGTGTCTCAAGGCACGATCAAACTCCCTATTCAAGTAGGGATGATTCTCATGGAAACCACTTGTCAGGTTTTGGACCTTGACTTACCGCATAATATTCTCCTAGGACACCCATGGATCTATGCGATGAAAGCCGTAGCATCAAATTTCCACCAATGTGTGAAATTTACACATAATGGACAAGAGGTTACTATCCATGGAGATCCCGAACCTTTCTCATATTGCAAAAATCTTGAAGCAAAGTATTACAAAATTCCCCAAGTGCCAAAAAATGATGAGGGCCCATCCACACCATATATCGACCCTGCCACTCTCGCATCCACTTCTAAGATAGCGACTCCCACCATTCCCACCATCTCTGACATCAAGCTCATCATCCAGGAGGATTATTGTGGAAGCTACAAGATCCCTAACAATGCTTTTGTGATAGGAGAGTTACCACAACCTCCTAGATCATGGGGACGTCCACAAGAAAACCAAGCTTCCACATCACAAACATATCCTAAAGACTATCCCGAATTCACTAGATGGGGAGACCTTGGCAAGGAGGTTATTGAAGTAGATCCATCTCACATGTTATATCAAGATGAAATACCGATACCTGTATTACCAATGGATGAGACAAGCAAGGGCCTACAAATGATGCTCGCAATGGGCTACGACAGAAATCAAAGACTGGGAAAAAATGACAATGGCCTTATAATACCTATCATGCTAGATATGTGACCCATAACAAATCTTGGCCTTGGATGTACCCCTCCAAGTATAATCATACGTGGCTGAAGTCCTTCAGTTAGAATAGTTAATATTTCTCCTCAACCAATAGCAGCAGAAGTACGCTCACCAATATCCATAGGTAGAGACATACATAACTTTATAACTGAGGCCTATATTAGTAGTGATGATGAGGATGCCATGACTGATCTACCTAGGCCATTTGAAGATACCACCCTGTGCATGATTAGTACCTTATCTTTTGAATCCTATCATCAAAATCATGAAATTCATTTAGTCTATCCCCAACTCATTGACTACGACCAACAAGGACAACTAGTTCTTGATACATTCGAAAACAATGAGGCACTCTCAAAGTTCATGGGATTGCGGGATAACATTCTAGATGGGGATCACAAAGAAGGCTTTATAATAGAGTTGGAAACACATGCCTATTATGGGGAAACAATTGAATCCTTCAGTCGCAAAAGTGACAAACTAAGACTCATATCCAAGTCCTTGAGTGAAAACCACACTGCACTCTCTGACAAGAAAATAGTAAAAAGAAAGGATGTATCCAATGGTGAAAAACTCTCTGAGGCACCCGAGGATGAAGGATTCAATCTTCCCTTAAGAGCTATTCATCAGGAGAAGTCAGTAGTCTTGGCCAAAAAATGCAATCCTATCAGCCTAGGAATAGAAGAGACCCCGCATATCACATTCTATGTAGAATCACTATTATCAGAAGAGCAAGAACTCCTAGCAGCATTCCTAAAGGAAAGACAAATAAACTTCGCATGGAGTTATGCTGACATGCCAAGGCTTGATCCAAAGACTATTGTTCATCACTTAGTAGTGTATCTAGAAGCAAAGCCGGTCAAACAAAAGCTTCAAAACATGCATCCTCAAATTGCTCTGTTAGTCAAAATGGAGCTGAAAAAGCTATTAGATGTAGGATTCATCCAACCAATCGATTATCTAGAATGGGTGTCAAATTTGGTACCTATTTCAAAACCTAATGGAGCCATTAGAATCTGCACAGACTTCAGGGATTTGAACAAGGCATGTCCAAAGGATGATTTCCTACTTCCTAACATCGACATGATAGTAGAAATGATAGCAAGACACGAGATGCTATCACTAATGGATGAATTTTCAGGATACAATCAAATCATGATAGCAAAAGAGGATCAACACAAGACAACTTTCACTTGTACATGGGGGACATATTGTTGGAGCATGATTCCATTCAGCCTAAAGAACACAGGAGAAACATACCAGAGGGCCATGACATTAATTTTCCATGACATGATCCATAAGACGGTTGAAGACTATGTCGACGACATCCTAGCTAAATCCAAAAAAAGAAAAGATCACATAGCAACCCTAAGTGCTATTTTTGACAGACTGGGGGAGTACAAAGTCAGACTAAATCCCAAGAAGTACGTCTTCGGCATACAATTAGGTAAACTGCTAGGATACATAGTGTCCATGAGGGGTATTGAGGTGGATCTAGCAAAGGTGAAAGCAATCCTCAAAATGGAAGCACCAAAGACATTAAAACAACTGAGAGGTATCCAAGGTAGGCTCCAATCTATTAGAAGGTTCATACCACAACTGGCAGATAAGTAAAACCCATATTCTCACCTACTCCACAAGGGGGTAGTGTACAAATGGGATACAAAACGTGAAAAGGCATTTAACAAAATCAAGGAATACCTATTGATACCACTAGTCTTGATGCCACCCATCCCAAGAAATCCATTCATCCTATATGTGTCAGCAACAACAGTAGCCCTTGGGGCTCTCCTAGCTCAACATGATGAAAATGGAACATAGAGGGCTATCTACTATATCAGTAGAACAATGGTCGGTCATGAGCTAAATTACTCATTCATTGAAAAATCATGCCTTGCAGTAGTGTTTGCATCACAAAAATTTAGCCATTACATGTTGGCACACAAGATAAAGCTCATCACCAAAATTGATCCCCTCAAATATTTACTATCAAAGGAAATTCTCACAGGAAGAATGGTAAAATGGGTAATGATATTATCAGAATATGACATTGAGTATGTGGAAAGAAAATCAATCAAGGGTTAGGTTATCGCAAACCAACTGGAAGAAGCACCTATCTATTATGAGAATCCTCTTGTCTCAGAGTTTCCAGATGAATCTATTTATAACCTCAATGTAGTTGACCACTAGAAACTATACTTCGATGGCTCATACACATAGCACGAATCAGGAGCTAGTGTCTTCTTCATTACCCCACAAGGGGATTGCATACCAAGGTCATACAAACTATCATTTCCTTGCACTAACAACATCACAGAATATGAGGTTTTGATTATAGGCCTCAGGATAGTAATCCAATGGAACATCATGGCTCTCAAAGTGTATGGAGATCTTAACTAATCATAAATCAAGTCAATAATGAATATCAGACCAAGGATGAAAAGCTCACTCCATACAAGAAATTGGTGGAGACTCTCAAGGAATCCTTCATCGAAATCACATTTGAACATATTCCTAGAGCCAACAACAAAGCAGCAGATGCCATGGCAACAATTGGGTCTCTATTGGACATCCCCAACAATGTTTCAAAATATGAATTCTTGATAGAGCAACTTCTCATGCCCACATTCGAGGTACCAGAATTAGAATTCATGTGTGAAATAATTGGTCCCAGTGATCCTTCGTATCATGACATTTACACATATCTTTGAATAGGCGTCATACCCGCTGACCTACCATCAAACCTAAAACAAACCTTTGTTAAAAAGACATCTAGATTTTTCATCCTAGGTGATACCCTATACCGTGGAAGCATAGAAGGTAATTTAGTATGCTACTTAAATGCTAAGGAGGCATTAATCGCTCTAATTGAGGTTCACAATGGTATCTATGGTTCACACTCGAATGGAATGACCATAGCCAAGAAACTACTAAGGATGGGGTATTATTGGCCCATAATGAAAAGAGAAGCACATGATCATGCTAGAAAGTGTCTACAATTTCAACAGCATGGGGACCTCATCCATGCTCTAGCTCAAGAGCTTCATCCTATCATCATGCCATGGCCCTTTTCGTAGTGCA
Organism: Sequoia sempervirens; assembly: GCA_007258455.2. Lineage (NCBI taxonomy): Eukaryota > Viridiplantae > Streptophyta > Pinopsida > Cupressales > Cupressaceae > Sequoia > Sequoia sempervirens. The sequence continues at coordinate 65,036 of VDFB02211810.1, forward strand.
GACTCGATCTCATTAGAAAAATGACACCCACCTCATCCAATGGCCATAAATTCATCATAACCACAATGGAGTACTTCACTAAGTGGGTGTAGGCCATACCCATGATGTATATAACTGGGAAGAAAATTTCTAAGTTCATCCTGAACAATCTCATATGTTGCTATGGTGTTCCACAAGCCATTATCTCAAATAATGGGACACCATTCAAGAATCAGGATGTCCACGACTTGTGCGAGAAATTCAAAATTCAACATCACTTCTCCACCCCATACTATCCCCAACGCAATGGCCAAGCAGAAGCTACAAACAAAACCATTCTAAAAATCCTCAAGAAAATAGTCAATGACATAGGTCGTGACTGGCTTCTATACCTTAATCCTGCCCTTTGGGCCTATCAAACCAGCATCCGCACACCCACTGGTGCCACCCCTTTTTCCTTGGTCTACGGATCAGAAGTGGTACTCCCCATTGAGATCAAGCTCCCATCCCTCAGGATATCACTGCAAAACCTCATCACAGATGAAGAATACCATGTATCAAGACTAAATGAGCTAGAGCTACTAGATGAGAGATAGATAGATGCTTTGAATCATTTGCAAGTCTATCATAATAGACTCAAAAGGAGCTACAATAAGAAAATTAGGAGGATGTTCCAAGTTGGAGAACTGGTCTTAAAAGAAAATCAGAAGAATGTCCCAAACCCAAGAAGCAAAGGAAAATCTGAACCCAATTGGTTGGAACCATTCATCATCATGGCAAGTTACAAATTAGGGGCATATCAGTTATCAACACCCGAAGGGGAACCTCTGCAGGAGCCCATGAATAACACTCATCTCAAAAAGTTTTATGCCTAACTCTTTCAAGGTATAGAACCAAAAAATAAAAAAAATCAGAAAATTTTCTAAAAAAATGGTTACTTCAGTGAAAACTTGGCAAAGAGGCATCTTGGTGACAACAAAAAAAGCAAAAAAGCAAAAAATCCAAAAAAATCAGAAAAACGATAAAAAAAATAGTGAAGAGAAAAAATCGTCCTCTAGTGAAAACCACTTCGGTGGCACTTTGGGCAAGTACCTTGGTGAAAACCTAGCAAACAGGCACCTTGCGTAAATAAGCACTTTCCATCCACTAGGATATTTATGGCTTGTTTTGCATCATCCATCCATTTCACTTCCATCATCCATCACATTTAGGTCTCCGTCCATCACTCATCCACTCGCATCCGCACCATGGCTTGGTCCTGTTTTCGTATTATGATCCCTCCTAGTATTACTCAGCCCAACCTCAAGGTCAGTTTGTCCTGCCTTTATCGGGGTAGTCTATTGCATCATGCTGGGGGCATATTTTCATTGGATCGGATTCATGTATGTTCTTAACATCAGAAAATCAGAAAATCCAAATATAGCAAAACATTATCAAAATCCAAAAATAGGTCAAAAAGTCATTCAAAAAGATCAAAAATAGAGTCGTATTGTCAAACTATGTCATATCTGAGCTTGAACGTAGGAAAGGTTGATCTTTGATCATCCCCCGAGACATTTAGGTTAGTCCTATAGGAGTTCATCATAATAAGTTGACATTTTGTCATGTATATTGTCATCTGTAAATCAGTCAAGTCATCAATCAAACTTCGTGGTCTCTACGTGTATAACGTAGGCAAGGCTAATCTGTTGATGAGCCCCGAGGCCCCTAGGATAGGTCTTTAGGTTAGTCTCTTTGTCAAAATCTCAGAAAATCCTAAAAACATTGAAAAATGGAAAATCAAAACATTGGAAAAATCCAAAAAATACCAAAAACAGCCTCAAAACATCGCAAAACTCTAAAAACATCCAAATATTTGAAAAAATTCCATCCACCTCATCTAGCTTGCACCTGCAATAAACACCACCCATAATAAACTAATCATCATCATCAACCTTTGGTGAAACAGTTAGAAACAAGTCTAGCAAATTAAAAACTAAAACTCCAAACGTCAAGTCTTAAGTCTAAGTCAGTGCGTAAGCAAGTTGGTCATCTCTTCGTATTGGTAACTCATCATCTGAATTGGACCCATATCAATCATCCCTTAGAACACTTTGGATAAATGAAATGGTGTGCCACCATCCACTAACATGTCCTAGGATGAATCCTTCCTAAAATGAGCATTATCTTTTGGCAATAAGTTTCCGGTCTTATCCTTAGAAAATGCATCCCTCTTCCGTTAGCAGTATTGAAGAGCATCAATTTGTTTGTTTACTTGGTCTTTATCTTGTGACTTACCTTATTGCACTCAATCCAAGGATCTCTCGATGATATCCGAACAAAGGATTTAGAGAGATAGGAATGGGGCAACGATCATTGTCTTTTGTCTATTGTGCTTGTTGGACATTCTTGTAATATAACTTCGGTGAATACTTGCTTTGATAGATATGTATGGAAGAGGTCTAGGGAAAATTGTTGACTATTGCATGGATAGGTTTACCTTTCCATGTTTTGGTCTGAGGTGCTTGAAACTTCTGAAGTGCATCCTAGCAAGGTTTTCGTATGTCAGGTGTGAACAAGAAAGCTCCTATCTAATTTTCAAGTCAAAGTTCATCTCACTGGGTACAATGCCATCCTAGTTTTCTATACCTTGATGCATCAATACCATGTGTGTTATCAAACATTAGAAAATTTGGCCCTTTGAAAATCCCAATTCCTTGGAAAGTAGTCATCATCATCATCATTTGCATTTACATCATCTTTTGTCTTGTTGAAATGACTTCTTCTTTTCTTACTAACCACACTAACAAAGTACTATGATAGTTAACCATTATCGCCATCATTGTCATCAATCTTGCATCCAAAAACCATTAGAATATAGCATAACCATATCATATAGTAAACATACACATTGCATATCGATCATCATATAAACAGTTTGATCATAAACAATCTTCATAGATAGATGCATCCATGACATTGTATTCCACCCATTACATTGCATCGCATGGCATTATATTAATTATTGCATAACACCAATTTGCATTTCACAACCATTTCAGATTGCCATTTATCATATAAATCATTGCATAGCATCTACAAATAGGTATATAAGCATTTAATTCATTAGGTATACATACTTGCATAACATCATAACAACATCTCACCACCTTACGTTCACATTACATTACACAGTAACATATCATTGCATCACATACATCATCAATTATTACGTCTAGTACAATAACATTTGTTATTCTAAGCATCTCATAAAACCATCTCATCATGCATTAACACCATTTCATTTGCATCATATCATGAAAATCGCATTTCATATTTCATCATCCATATCATCTCATAGATAACATCATAAAACATTCATTGCATAAATCATTCCACATAGGCATAAACGTATAAAATTCATTACAAGCAAAACATATACATCCATTCATAAACATTTCATAAGCACAATTTACATATCATTTTGCATGTGCACAATAGATCATATCATCTCACATAAATAGACCATCACATTTGCATATCATAGGTTAACATAATATAGATCGGTTAATCATAATGCATGCATCATTAGAAATAAATGCATCCATAAAGACATCATTGCAAAGAATCATTAGAAATAAATGCAACCATAACATATAGAAGTAGAACCATACATGCACAAATAAAGAGTACGCATTTCATCACATCAAAATTGACTCATATATATATATATCATCACACAATTTTCATAGTACAAAGAATAAATCGAATCACTGTACATGTGTCAATCAGTACAAAACACCCATCAGGCTATCAAAAATGAGCCCATAAGGCACAAAAAGTATGTATCATCTCGATCAAGCTCGATCCCTATGGATGTTGCCCTCGCCCCTGTCACCGTGATCCTTTGGCGGTCTATGGGTAGCTCGATCTGAATACTCTGGGACCCACGCTACTCTGGGTACGGTCTTGTGATAGGCTCGCCGATAATACTCTGCCTCCCAAATGGCGTCCCTGTAGGACTGAACTGATACTATACCCTGGGAGGAGGCAGCTGTCATGCTCTCTATTTGCTACCTTCAGCCTAGCTCAGTGGTTGCCTGTAGCTCTACAGCCTATCTCTGATGCACGACATGATCCCTCTCTACCCTGAGTTGCTCTCTCTCAGCCCTCGCCTGATCTCTCTTAGATGTCACGGTCTGAACTTGGGCCTGTAGTTGTGCAACTAGTGCATCTCAAGCGTCTACCTATCCATGTGGTTGTACTTATGGTTGCGCATGAGGCTGATCCTCACCCTCAGCTTGTGGTGGTGGAATTGGTGGCACCTGCTGTTGATCCTACATGTGGACATCCCCTTGACCTAGTGGATTCTATCGAATCTCAACCCTATGTCCTCATCCTCATCCTCTCCCTCTATCCCTGACTCTGTGCACATCTGGGTCCTCACCTGGATAGTCAACTGAAGTGGAGGTTGGAACCAGTCTCTGTAAGCCTAAGTGGTGCATGGATCTGCCAAACCCTTATCATAAGCCCATGGTCAGCCTACCAAGTGCCTGAAGCTGTCAACTACCTCGGAGGCAAGAATGTACTGTCCCCATGACACCTATGTCATGCTGCGAGCAAAGATGGCTACATAGGCATCATCAGGCTGATCCTGGGGCTCTCCAAATTGACACTGCATGCACCTAAGCAGGTACCTCTCAATCATCATATGCTCCCGCCCCTGCATGTATTAGTCTTGACAGCAGTAGAATAGCTAATCAGCATCGTCAGCCCATCCAGGCCAACCAAGGTATGGTCTCTAAGTGAAAACTAACATCTCGTCTAAGACCCACCTCCAATAGGGGATCCTGTGCTCACCAGTGTGTGTAAAGGACACACCACCTCTGTACCGTACCACGAGGGCATCGCCTACCCCCATCGGAACTAGAACAACACATGGACGTAGCACAGAAATGTGCTCCCATGCCCATATGTGGAGTAAGGTCACTCCAACCCCCAGCGCTCTATCGTCCATGTATACATACTCATGGAGGTCCCTGTAAAGCAAAGCTAGAAGTACAAGCCCCCATGCGAAGCAAACTGGCCTGTCTTAGACCATTTGCTCTTAGTAGTACCCCCAGTTAGGACTGAAATATCGCTCTTGTCTGTCTAGGGCAACAAGACCCGAAATGATAGCTGCAACTACCAAGCGGTAGGGAGGTGTTATGACCCTATATCGCTCTAGCTCTATCTATCCCTCATAGTAAATGATGTCCCATGTGGCGAGGACTCTAACGTAGGCCTCACGTCCCTCATCCATATCAAAGATCGCTCATCGCCCATGAATAGGAAATTGAAAAATGTGCCAAATGTCCTCTAGAGTGACAGTGGCCTCTCTAGTGGGGAGATTAAATGATGACGTCTCGCTATGCCACCTCTCGGCCAGCACTGATAACATCCCTAGATGAGTGCGCACGGGCATTGCGTATGCAATATGCCACAATCCCATAACTCCTAGTTGATCCTGGTCTCTGTCGCTCAGGTCCCATAAGATGCTAGCCAAATTCCACAACCAGTGCTCCCGACAGTAGAGCTCCCTCGCCGCATCCTACATCAAGGAAGGTCAACGTGTTAAAATTTTTGAAAAATTCTTGGTCAAACGTTCCAGAAACTTCCCCAGTGGCATAGTTTGTAATGGCGTCGTAGTTTGATTTTACTCAAACTTCGATGCTAGAGCCCAAAAAGAGCCATGTGGCACTGCCACGGTGCACTTTGTCACTTAGTGTCATAGTTTTTGTGAAATGGGTGACGTCGCGGTGCACTTTTCAAAATCGGCCCGCCGAGCTCGAGCTTAGCGTCAGAGTTTTTAAACTCCAAACTTCACTGCTACAGCGCAAAGCAGCATTGCACGACATAGTTTGAATGTTTAGTGGTGCTATATAGCGTCACTGGAGGTGAGCCGCTCCTTTAAAGCATTAATTGAGGCATTAAATGAGAAAACGAAGCTTGGGTAAGGGACACATACCGGTGCCTTGATGCCAGGTGGCCACTGGTATGTCTGAACTCAGTCAGTGATGTGTAGGGGAAGATGTTGTTGCACCATATCGCTAGAGGTTCAGAGCTCAAATCTCAAGGTTGCTAGTGGAGGTGTGTGAAAATGACTTGAAAGTGACCCCTCAGGCCCCTTTTAAGCCTAAAAATTAGGGTTTTTTCACCCTATTTGGCTGTCCTGCTAAGGTTTTGGACCCCCAAATCACTTTTTGTCTAGTTGAGGCTTTTTTTTTCATTTTTTTATTTCATTTTGACACATTGTTAGCCTCTCGGAGTCCTTTCAGACCTGTTGGGTACTTTGTCATCTTTTTTCGCGAGATCACCCAAACAATTAAAATTTTCATCTGATCTCTCAAGGGGGCAATATAATGGCATGTTTTCTCTCACCATGCAACAGTGGGGCAAGCTTTTAAATATAATTTTTTTTTGGCTTTGATCAAGATTGTTTATTCTTTGAACCAATACAACAAGTGCATTGCTTCAAGGAGGGGCAAAATGTAGACACGTAAAATATCCTGATTGACATTGTGCATCTGATCCTGACTCAATAACATTGTTTCTGCCTAAATCATTCCTCAGTTTAACAATTTAATTAAATCCTCCTTATCTTATTAAATTCATCAATAGTCCTCTCTTAATTAAATAAACCATTTTATCTAATTAAGTCATCCCTTCTATTAATTAAATCAATCCATCTGATCTAATTATCCTTATTTAATTAAATAATCAAGTTATTTGATTAAATCTCTAAAGTCTATCCATTAAATTAAATAAATTAAAACCTTATTTGATTTAATCTAACACCATATCTTTTAATTAAATAAATCAAAATCCTTATTTAATTAATCTCTTCTCATATTCCTCTTTTATTTGATTTAAATAAATCCATAAATTTGAGTCAAATAGGTCACATCATCTAACCTCTCTCATTAAATTAATTAACCCTTCATTAATTTAATCTCATCTCATGTCCCATCCTCTAAATAATGCAAGTTGCACATGAAAATAGATTTAATTCATTTATTAAATCTCTATTTTCCTCATAAGGCATCTTTTGGAATATTCTCTCAATTTGAATTCAAAAATTCCAAGTCAACATGTACATCCAACAAGGCAATAAATTTATCTTACATGTCCTTTTCCTTGAGCCAAGTGGCATTTATTGCATTTTCCCTTCCCTCTTACATGTCATTTCAACAAATTTGAAATTCAAAATTATGCATTTATTGGCACAAACCCCAAATCTTGCACATCCTTCATCCATTCATAGCTTGAAAAGTAGCATCATATCATTGGATGAATGTTATTCACACATTGTTCAAATTTGGACATTCATCCATCTTGACATTCTATAAATAAAGAGTTCATATCCTCATTTCATCATCCACAATCTAGGCAAAGTTACCATGCTCAAATATCTCTTGAATTTCATCCATTATCATTGATTCATAGCTAGGTTTTGCAGATTTTGGCTTGGAGTTCTCATTCTTCGTCAACAAAGTGGATCAATCATCTTCAACACATCAAGCTTGCATCATAGGAATTGGGAAGGGGCCAATTTTCACATCAAATTGGCACCAATTCCCCCATGGGATCATGAGTTTGCACATTTAAATTAGGATTCAAGCTATTTCATTATTTTCTTTCCTATTTTGGGTTTGTAAATGGATTTCATGGGGAATCCTTGTTTTAGCTTGCAATTCCTTGTTTAACTTGTTTACTCATGTTGTTTTGTAGGTACCAAGGTTGGGGTTCGAACAATGTATTTGTATTATTGAAACTAGAGAATGAGAGTACAATATCAAGTCATGCAACCTCTTGAAGAAGTAGCATCAAATCATTATTTATACTATAGCTAAACAAGGTAGTCAACTCCATGATTGGGAGGATGCCATTTAGGGAAAACAGGGGAAAGTGGAGTGATAGTGGTTATGCATGCATGGAATCCAGTTAGATATGCAATTCAAGCACAAATAATGCACATCAGTAACTCCCATTCATTCTTGATCATTAAGGTCCACTGCAAGGCAGTATCATTCAGTTACATGAAGAATCTTTGTTTCTGGTTGCCTTTGACTTGGATTGATATCTCAACTGGATGTTATGGTCCATTCCCAGCTACCGGTTCCTTCCTCAACTTGGTGTATTAAATATGCATTTCAAGGTTAGTATGCATAATAACTACAAATCAGTAAACACTCTAAGAAACATTCATTAATCACATTACAAATCAATATAGATAACCCACATATTATGCCAGATATCATCAAGGCTTGCGGAGATAAGATAATTTCAAATGTCAATGGTTTGAGGGAAACATTATGCCAATACCAACACTTAAGCATTAAATTCCATGACATCTATGAGCAAATAGACTATAGATTGTACCCAAAACTAGACCAAAAACTAGGCTCATCAAATGAATTGGGCCAACATGAAATTGGTCGTCTTAAGGCTTATGGTCGACTTGAGCTTGAAAAGAGGGGTGTGCAAAATGGGGAGAGGGGAAAATGACCCATTAGAAGAAAAAAGAGGGAGTCCCCACCTTTAGTGGGATGGTTGTGCAAAACATGCACAATAGTTACTAACCATATGATTTGAAAAAACTACCTATAGACATGTAAAATGTATTGATTACACTTGATCCTGATTACTAACATTGTTTCATCCTAAATCATCCCCTTTGCTAATCGTTTAATTAGGTAGTCCTTATTAGATTAAATTTTTAAACACATTTCATCCCTTAATTAAATGAATCAACTTTATTTAAAGTTATCATCTCCTATTAATTAAATAAATCAATGTTATTTAATTAACCCTATAGTCTCTATTTAGTTAAATAATTCATTTTATTTGATTAAATCTCTAAATTAACTCTATTAAATTAAATCAATCGTTATTTAATTTAATCTAACATCATCCCCTCTTTAATTAAATAAATCAAAATATTTTTTTAATTAAGTCTAAATTCATATTCTTCTCAACTTCGATTTAAATCAATCCAAAAATATAAATCAAGTTGTCATATCAACTAATCTCCTTTTAAATTAATCAAACCTTGATTAATTTAATCTCAATAACTTAACTCCTCTAGATTTTGTAACTTTCTCAATAAATCATTTGTTTTGATTTATTAATTCTTCTAATTTCCCTCAACTTGGCATCAAAAGGGAATATTCCTCCAAATTTGAAAATCCCTCTAAATGGGATTTGCCCTTCCAACAAGGCATTCAATGCCTCTTACATGTCCTTATGCATTGAGCCAAGTGTAATTCAGTGCATTCTTTTCTCCCTCCAACTTGTCATTTTACAATTTTCAAATTCCACCTAATATCATTTATTAGCACATTCATCAAAATGTGCTCAACCTTCCTCCATTCACATCTTGACAAGTGGCACTTGGCCATTGGATGTTGAATGATCCCGCATTCCTCCATTTTTCTCATTATTCTATCTTGTTCTTCTATAAATAGAAGGCTCTTCTCATTTTGGAGGGACAACTTAGAGAAAAGTTACTATCTTCATATTTAGTGAAAATTCATTCATTTCCATAGCATTTTTCCATCATCATAGTTAGGTTATTGTAGATTTCATCAAGGAAGCTCATTGTTCATCATCATCAAGTGGATCAAGTCATCAAAAAGCTTACAAGGGATTGGTAAACAACCAATTTCCACATCAAATTGGCACCAGTTCCCCTATGGGATTGAGAGTTGGATCATCTAAATATGATTTAATAGCTTCTTTCATTGTGTTCTTCATTTATTTCTTATTTTGATGTTTCTAATGAATTACATGGGGAATCTTGGTTCTAACTTGCATATGTTACTAACATTGTGTTTGTTTCTTGTGTTTGTGTAGGTATAGGATTGGTGTTCCCATACTCAATCCCCCCCAATACATGCTTGAATTAGCAAAACAAGGAGTTAAAGTCCCTTCTAATTTCAATATAAGCACTATTGTGGAACAACCTCTTGGGAACATGCCCCCAATATCATCCACACTCCCAATCTCATCCACACATCCATTTTGAAGCATCACACAAAGCATTCTACAAATCACATCATCCATTGATCCAATACAACCTATTGTTAACAAGGGGAGCACATTTCTCAATGCACTACAAAAACATTCCCTTGTGAGTAATCAAGATTCGGATGCAAACACAATCTTGGTTCATCACATCCCCCAAAATATGTTACACCCATATGTATCACTCACCTTTTAGGATCCCAATGACCCATCCTCATCATTTTATGCAACACCTTTCGACACACAAACTTCTCTCCCTATGACGTCACAAGGAGAAGGTGGGCTATTTGGACCAGGGGGTATCTATGACCCCTCATTATCATCATTTCCTCAAGAGAACATGCCACCACTTCTCTTACCACTTCCACCCTTACTGTTAATATCCACACCACCCCTTGGTTTATGGCTACCTCCTTTACCACCATTCAATCAAAACAACCCTTGAATAATCAATCAAAACATCATACCAAATACTCTAAACTTTCCATCGACATCAAAAAAATAGATGGCAACCATCTAGGGAACCCAAGAAATCACAAGTGTGGTCTCTAAAGGACAAAATATATCAATTGCACCATTCACCACACAAATCCCCACCATCAACATGATGATACCTCTCATCACGATGACAAACACCATTTTGAATCCACCATTGCCACTGCCACCAAGGACAAATGTGTCCAATCAATATAGCGTCATGTGGCATGTAGCACAACAAGCCTATCAAAAGGAATATTAGCTAATTCAAGTGTAACAAACTCAAAACACGTAAGTTGCTCAACAAGCGCAAGCCACCCAAGCAGCTCAATCCACACAACAAGTGCAACAAGCACAACAAGCACAATAAGCATAGTGGGTTGCTCAATCCCAAGCCCCATTATAGCAACCGTAAGCCACCCAAGTAGCTCAAACCACTCAAGTTGCCCAAGCTGCTCAAGTCACCCAAGCTGCTCAAGCTGCTCAGGCTACACAAGTTGCACAATCTACCCAACAAGCACAAGCTCAGGCTCAAGCTCAAGCCCAATACCAAGCTTAGTAAGCACAAGTGCAAGATCAGTACAAGGAATAACTACAAGTAGCCCATCAACAAGCATATCAGAAAGCGCTACAACAGTATCAAGCATAACAAGAAGTAGCATTACTAGCCCAACAACAAACATTGTTGGCACAACAATAGCAAGACCAACAACAAGTGTTGTTGGCGCAACAACAACAAGACCAACAACAAGCTTTGTTGGCACAAAAACAAATGTAGGCATATGAAAAAAGCTTGCAACAAACTCCCAAAAACACACCCAACACTCCACCTATCACTCAAACACCTCAACCACTTCAAAACACATTCACTCCACCCCCTGATCTGTAAGACAATGTGACAAAAAAACTCAAATTGATCTCGTAGCAAGTACTCAATCTCCAATCCGAGAAGACATCGAAGACACCAAGCAACTTGTGTGCCTATCTATTTCAAAAGATCCTTGCAATGGTCCCATTCCTCAAGGGGTTTGAAATCCCTAAATTCAACAAATATTGTGGGACAAGAAACCTTGATGATCATATCAAGGAATCCCAAGTACATTGCATGGAGCTTGTATATGACAATCAATATCTAATGCGGTTGTTTCCTCAAATTTTGGCTAGCCAAGCCATGGAGTGGTTCTCTCGTCTTCCTCCTGGCATCAACAAGTTCCAAGAGATAGTAGACGCATTCATTAAAAAAAAATCTCAAGATTGGAAATGATGGTGCAAATTTATTGTTCTTCTAGCATGGCCCATTTTCTTATTGGCCTTGGATTTCCAATTAATCTCCAAGGTGCTTAATATCAAACAAGCCCTTGTTACCCAAGGAGGGACACCCACGTATCTAGAGCATCAAGACAACCACCCTTCCAACAGTTATAATAAGAAACCTCACACATGGGTGAGGAAAAAAAATCTCACAAATGATGGTGTGGTGAATGCTAAGGTTGTAATTCAATGTTCCAAAACAAAACACCCAAACTTACCAACAATTGCAAAAAAATAATTGAAACAACACACAAGCTAACATAGTATCACAAAAACCACCCAAAAATCAAGTCAACAACCTAAATAATCAAGGGGGACCACCCCCACAAAACAAAAATCCCCCCAAGTGGAAGTACACTACCTTAGGGAACCAATTGAAGCAGTCATGAAGAAACTGATAAATGAAAATCTCATCAAGATTCCCACTTATGAGAACTATCAGGAACCCCAAGTGAAACCACCTTTGTGATTTTCAAAAAATCAAGGGGCACACCACTAACAGTTGCATGAGGTTGAAAAATCTAATCCAAGACCTCATTGATTACAAGATCATAAATGTTGAGCAATTAGCTAGAAATTAGGATTTGAAAATATACACAAATCTGATATCAGATCATAGCCAAGGGAACAATCATGGAAAAAAAAAGTATGCCAATGTGAACCACATGTATGACCATGTTGTTGCATCTCTAGAAGAAATGCTCACCGTCATTAATATCAAGGGAAAAATTGATTATGGAGTCACCACACACTGCGGAAAGGTCACCATTGTTGGACCATCATAGCCACCTAGGGCATCCGCCTCAAATCCAAAATCCGTCCCTAATGGCTACAATGTCCTAGACCAACTAAAGAGAACCCTTGCTTAGATATCCATCATGGATTTACTGAAGATATCACCCACACATAGAAAAATCCTAGAGGAAGCATTGGCTTCATCCACTATCTCCATGGATCTAGATGCTGACCAGTTCCAAGCTATGGTAATAAATATCACCACCCCAAGTCCTCTAACATTCATCCACTATCTTTGTGGATCTAGATGTTGACCAATTCCAAGCTATGGTCAGAAATATCAACACCCCAAGTCTTCTAACATTTTCCGATTAGGACTTCCCCTCCCAACCATTTCACAATCATGCACTCCACCTCGAAGTACTGATTCATAAAAACAAAGTCAAAAAGGTCTTGGTGGATGGAAGTGCAAATCTTAACATTTATTCCCTCAAACTAATAAAGAATATAGGATTCTTAGAGGATGCCATTGAAAAAGGTAAGGTCATCAAAATCAAAGGTTATGATGATTAGGAAAGAATGTCTCTGGGCACTATCCAACTCCCTATTCAAGTAGGGCTAGCCATTATGGAAACCACATGCTAGGTCCTAGACATTTATTTTCCTTATAACATTCTCCTAGGGCATCCATGGATTCATGGGATGCATGTAGTCACTTCCACCTTCCATAAGTGTGTAAAGTTCCCATACCAAAATCAAGAGGTCACGATTGATGGTCATCCTTAACCCTTCACATACTACAAGATCCTAGAAGAAAAATACTATAAAATCCCCCAAGTTCCGAAGAATGATGAAGGTTGGGCACCACTCCATATGTAGACCCAACTACATTAGCTTCCAATTATGAGAAAGAGACACCCACCATTCCTGATATCTTTGAAACCAAGGTCATTTTCTAAGACAATGGATGTGGGAGTTACAAAATGAAGAAAAGTTATTTTGTGGTAGAGGAGTTACCACAATCTCCTAGATCTCATGGACAACCTCAACTAGCTAGAACATCATCCCATACTTTCAAAGTAGACCCCTCTAGATTCAAGTCTTGGGGAGATCTAAGTTAGGAAATAGTGGATGAAAGATAGATATCTAGTCTCCTATATCAAGAGGAAAGGCCCACACTTAATCTTCCCATGGATGAAAGCAACAAAGGATTAAAAATGATGCTTGGTATGGGCTATGATAGAACAAGAAGCTTGGATGTAATAATAATGAATTTTTGGTACCTCTCATTCTTGAGACACGTATGAGAAATATTGGCCTTGGGTGTACGCCTTTGATGGTGACCATACTTGGAAAAAAAACCCTAGTTAAGAAATTCAAACCTCCTCCTCAACTATCTACAACCACCCTTCAATTTCCTTTATCAATAGGTTTGCACTTAGAAAAATTTACTTTTGACATAACTGACATCTATAGTAGTAGTGATGAGGAAGATCCCATAATGGACTTACCCATGGTTTTCAAAGATTCCTCCCTACTCATGATTATTACCTTGTATTTTGAGACCAACAACCATCAAATGCATGAAATAAACCTACTTTACCCCCAACTCATCAATTACAACCAACGAGGACAACTAATCCTAGACACTTTCAAAAATAATGAGGCATTCTCAAAATTCATGGTACTGAGGGAGACCATACCATATGGAGATCAAAATTCCATTTTTGATAGCATACTAGACACAAAAGCCTATTATGGGGAAATGATTGAATCCCTTAGTCGCAAAAGTTAAAACCTGAGAATAATCTCTAGTTCTTTGAGTGAAAACCACATTGTGGCACTCTCTGACCCAAAAAAAGAAAAAATAAATGATGTATCCAATGGTGAAAACCTCTCTGAGGCATTAGATGATGAAGGAATGAATCTTACTCTCAATGCAATTCATCAGGAGAAGTCAGCAGTCCTAGCAGAAAGGTGCAATCCAGTTAACTTGGGGATAGAAGAACAACCACACATAACATTCTATGTAGAGTCACTTCTCATAGAAGAACAAAAACTTCTAGCCATGTCCTTGAAAGAAAGAAAGATAAAATTTGTGTGGACCTATGCCAAAATGTTGGGGCTTGATCTAGAGGTTGTGGTTCATCACCTAGTTGTATACCCAGGAGCAAAGCCTATGAGACAAAAGCTTGGCAAGATGCATCCCTAGATTGTATTATTGGTCAAAATGGAATTATAAAAGCTCCTAGATGTAGGATTCATATGACTGATAGATTAATTACAATGGGTCTCAAACCTTGTACTTATTTCAAAACCCACTAGGGGCATCTATATCTGCACAAACTTTAGAGATATAAAAAAAGCATGCCCCAAGGAAGAATTTCCACTTCAAAATATTGACATGATCATGGATATGATAACAAGGCATGACATTCTATCTTTGATGGACAGATTCTTAGACTACAACTAGATTATGATAGCAAAAGATGACTAGTGCAAAACGACTTTCACTTGTCTGTGGGGGACATATTGCTACAATATGATGTCATTCAGGTTGAAGAACATAGGAGCAACCTATCATAGGGCCATGACACTAATCTTAAATGGCTTGATCCAAAAAACTATGGAAGATTATGTGGATGATATATTAGCCAAACCCAAGAAAAGATGAGATCCTATAGCCGCATTGGGCTCCATCGCAGTTTTAGCGCTTTCCTAGCATAGCATAATGAAAATGGAAAAGAGAGAGCTATCTATTATATCAGTAGAACCATGGTGGCTCTTGAGCTGAACTACAGCTCCATTGAGAAATCCTCTCTAGCAGTTGTATTTTTAGCATAAAATTTTAGACATTACATGCTAGCCCATCAAATAAATCTCATCGCAAAGATATACCCCCTTAAGTACCTGCTTTCCAAAGCAATGCTTATAGGGTAGACAACAAAGTGGGTTATGATCCCCATAGAACATGACATAGAGTACATGGAATGCAAGGCCATCAAAGGATAAGCAATTGTAGATCAACTGGCATCTTCAACTGGCAGAGGCACCCATCTACTCAGAAAATCCCCTTGTCTTAGAATTACCTGATGAATCAATCTTCAATGTAAGTGTAGCAGATCACTAGAAAATGTACGTTGATGGATCCTACACACAACATGGATTAGGAGTGGAGATATCATTTATCACCCCACAAGGGGATTGCATTCCAAAATCATACAATTTTTTGTTCCCCTACACAGATAACATAGCAGAGTATGAAGCTCTTGTCATAAGGCTAAAAACAACAATGAAATGGTAGATAATGGCACTTAAAGTCTATGGGGATTCACAACTTGTAATCAACTAAGTAAATGATGAGTATCAAACAAAGGATGAAAAGCTAACTCCATACAATAAATTGGTGGAAATCCTTAATGATTTATTCATTGATATCTCATTTGAGCAGCTACCAAGAGCAAACAATAGGGTGGAAAATGCAATGGCTACAATCAGATCACTCCTAGATGTCCCATGCAACATTCCAAAGTAGGAATTCCTTGTAGAGCAACTTCTCATGCATGTATTTGAGGTACCAGAGTCCAAGTTTGAGTGTGAAATTGTTGGTCCTGGTGATCCATGGTACCATGATATATACACTTATCTGAGAATAGGAGACCTCCCCATCAACATAACCCCAAACCTTAAGAAAGTCTGTCAAAAATTCATCTTGGTTTGTCATCCTAGGAGATACACTTTACCGTAGAAGCATTGAAGGGGACATGTAATGATGTTTAAAGACTGAGGAGGCCTTGAATGCCTTAACTGGGGTACATAATGACATATGTGATTTACACTAAAGTGGTATGAACTTGGCTAAGAAGTTGTTGAGAACAAGGTACTATTGGCCCACAATGGAAAGAGAAGAACATGATTATGTTAGAAGGTGTTTGTAGTGTCAACAACATGGGGATCTCATCCATGCACTAGCTCAAGAGCTCCACCCAATTGTCACACCTTGGCCCTTTTCATAGTGGGGGTTCAATCTCATTGGAAAAATCACCCCCGCCTCATTCAGTGGACATAAAATCATCATCACTACGACCAAATATTTCTCAAATTGGGTGGAAGCCATCCCCATGACATACATCATCGTAAAGAAGATATCAAAGTTCATCTTGAATTACTTAATTTTCCGTTATAGTGTCCATCAAGCCATCATCTCAAATATTAGTACACCCTTCAAGAATCAGGATGTTTGTGACCTATGCCACAAGTTTAAAATTCAACATCACTTTTCCACCCAATACTATCCCCAAGGAAACAGCCCAGCTGAGGCTACAAATAAGACCATCCTGAAAATCATCGCAAAGACAGTCAATGAAGCTAGTCGTGATTAGCATCTCCAACTAAATCCTAACCTATTGGCCTATCAAACCAACATCCACACACCAACAGGTGCCACCCCCTTTTCCCTAGTCTATGGATCAAAAGCTATATTACCCATTGAGATCGAGTTCCCATCACTAAGAATATCATTGCAAAATCTCATCACGAATGAGGAATATCAGGTATCACGACTAAATGAGCTAGAATTGTTGGATGAATGACAAATGGAGGCCCTAAATCATCTGCAGGTATATCAGAACTTACTCAAACAAAGTTATAACAAGAAAATCAGGAGTCGGACATTATAGGTAGGAGAGCTAGTGCTAAAGGTGAATCAAAAGAACATCCCAAATCTAAATAGTAAAGGAAATTTTGAACCCAATTGGTTGGGACCATTTATCATCACAGCCAGCTACAAGTCAAGGGCATATTAGTCATCAACGGCTGAAGGGGAGCCTCTATAGGAGCCCATGAACAACTCCCATCTCAAAAAGTTCTATGCCTAAATCTTTCAAGGTATAAAACCAAAAATAAAAAATAAAAAATAAAAATCCTAAAAAATGGTCACCCAAATGAAAACCTGGCAAATAGGCATCTTGGTGACAACAAAAAATCAAAAACATAAAAATCCAAAAAAATAAAAAATATGATTAAAAACAGTAATGAGAAAAATCATCCTCTAGTGAAAACCACTTTGGTGGCACTTTGGGAAAGTACCTTGGTGAAAACCTAGAAAATACGCGCCTTGTGTAAATAAGCACTTTCCATCCACTAGGATCTCTATGGATCATTTTTCATCATTCATCCATCTAGCATACTTCCATCATCCACCGTATTCCATATCTCCTTCCATCACCTGTCTGCATCCCCATCATAGATTGGTCTTATGTTCTTATCATGATCCCCCCTAGTAATACTCGGCCCATTCTCGAGGTTAATTTATCCTACCCATATCAAAGTAATATATGGAATCACACTAGGGGCATGATCTCTTTAGATCAAATACATGTATGTTCTTGAGGTTCAGAAAATGAGAAAATCCAAAAACATCAAAAAAAAAATCCCAAAAACATTCAAAGCATATCAAAATCCCAAAAATAGGTCAAAAAGTCAAAAAATAGAATCATCTTGTCAAACTGTATGTCTTTGAGCTCTAAACGTAGGAAAGGTTGATATTTGATCATCCCCCAAGACACCTAGGTTACTCCTTTAGGAGTCCGTCATAATAAACTAGCAATCCATTTGTTTGTATCTCATCAATAATCAAGTCTATGTCAGTCAAACTATGTGGTCTCTACATGTAAATGTAGGAAAGTCTAATCTAGTTGATCAGCCCCGAGGCCCGTAGGATAGGTCTTTAGGTTATTCTCTTGGTAAAAATCTCTTAAAACCCCAAAAACATTAGAAAATAAAAAATCAAAACATTTGTAAAATCTTGAAAATACCAAAAATAGCCTCAAAACATTTCAAAAAAATAAAAAACATCCAAATATTTGAAAAAATCCATCCATCTCATCTCGCTTTAAACTAAAATAGACATCACTCATAATAGATCATCATCACTGCCAAAATTTGGTAAAATAGTTGGAAACAGGTCTAGTAGGTTTAAAAGTGAAAACTCAAATGTCAAAGTCTCAAGTCTAGGTCAATAAGTAAAGAAGTTGGTCAACTCTTGGTACTAATAGCTCATCATCCAATCAGTCCCAAATCAATCATCTAATAACATCATGTCCTAGGATGCATCCTTCCTACAATGGACATCAACACCAGGCATCACCATAGTTTATTCTTGGCTAACGGTATTGAAGAACATCAACTTGTTTCTTTACTTTAACTTTGTATTTTGACTTATCTTTTTGCACTCATTCAAATGACCTCTCGATGATATCCAAACAAATAGATTTAGAGAGAAAGGAATGGGGCAACAATCATTATCTTTTTATTTTTTGTGCTTGTTGAATATTCTTGTAATATAACCTTGGTCATACATGCTTTGTTTCAATGTAAGGAGGGTATTTTAGGTGTCTTGTTGACCACATGGGAAGGCTTTCCTTTATATGTTTTGGTCTGAGATGTTTGGAATATATAAACTACATTCTAACTAAGGTTTTGTATGCTAGGTGTGAGTGGGATTACTCCTATTTGATTGTTGATTCAGGGTCCATCACACTAGGTGTAATGCCATCTTGGTTCTTTATACCTTGATGCATCATGCCTATGTGTATTATCAAACATAAGGTAAGTGGTCCTTTTAAAATCCCAATCCTTGGTAAGAAAATCATCACCATCATCATCATCAGATGTCATCTTTTGACTTGTTAGAGACTCTTACTTTCTTCTATATTCTTTTTATGCTAACATGGTACCATGATAGTTAATCATGAATCATCACAATTGCATCCATCCTGCATCCACAAACCATCAACATAATTCATATCATATCATGACATATAGGAAACACTGATCATCTCACATGCATTGTATTTCATCATTGCATAATATAGATTGGTTATTCTAAGCATCTCATAAACCATACATTTTAATTCATTGCATAAGCATAAAAGGAACCATCACATAGACATTATTAACTCATATTATATGCATCATCAAAGAATCCATTGCATCATCACATATACATCATAATATTATTCATTTGCATAATCATATAACATCGCATACATAGCATTCGTTTGCATCATCATAAAAGCAATACCATACCATGTACATCATATCATGTCATATACATAGACATCATCATTAAAAATGCATCATCACAATAGGCATCATTATAAAATACATCATCGCATCACATCATGGACATCGTCATATCATCCATAAATGCATCACCATATCATACATGAGAAACATAATGAAAAAGAAAAAGATTGCATTTCATTAAGCATCATAATATAGATCTATTAGTTTAAGCATTCTCATATCATAACATTTGCATCATTCACACATCATCATCAAAAGTACATAAGAAAAGATATTGAAAAAGAAATGCATCCATAAATCATTGCATCATAACATCACATTGCATCATATAGAATAAAACCATATATTACATAGGATAGAATCATCGCATCACATATAAACCATCACATATAGAAAGTAAGAACATCACATCATGCATAAATAAAATAGGACATCATATCATAATGAATAATCTCATATCATATATCATCAAAATAATATACATTGTCATGGTACAAAATTGGGATCATGTGTGTATATATCAGTACACTACAATCACCCATGGGGCTATAAAAAATGAGCCAATGAAACACAAAAAGAATCATGTATTTGATAAAAAATGAGCTATCCCTACTAGTTGCTCCCCTCATCAGATGACCTCTCTCCATGATCCTTTGGATGCCAGTACCCTGTCTACTATGAATAATCTGGGACCTGGGATACTCAAGGCATGGTCTGATGATAATGCACTATGTAATAGTCAGCCTCTCAGGCTGCCTCCCTATATGCTCATAAAGAAATTTTTCTCTATGAGGAGGATGCAGCCATGCTCTCAAGCTACTCCCAATGACCCATCTCTTTTGCAGCCTTAAGCTCTACGGCCTATCTCTGCTAGATATCCTGATCCCACTATGTCCTCAGCTAGTCTCTCTTTTATTTCAAGGCAACAATTTTTCCCTATAACCCCTGTACCTATGCCTACAATTGTTGGATGAGAGCATCCCTCTAATTAGGTGGAGGTGATGGTGGAGGTCCCTGATCTCTTTGAGGTGGCTAATCTTCATGTTTGTTCTGGTCCTATTAGGCCTAATCCTAATCTTGTTGTACTCTATCCTGATTGGGCTGCTGGTGTGGTTGACCTCCTCCCTATCCCCTCAGCCTCCTCCTCAACCTTGTCCTACCAATATTCCCCTAGGTCTCCACTGTGCTGATGGTTTCCCTAGAACTATCAATCTGAGTGGTGGACAAAATTAATCTCTATAGGCCTATGTGGTGCTTGTGTCAACTTGGCCTTGATCATATGGCCATGGTCTAGCCACTAGTTATATGAAGCTTTACACTACCTCATCTATGGGAATATATCAGCCCCATGTCATCTCCCTTGTAGTACAAGTGAAGATGGCCATGTACTAGTCATTGGGTCTATCCTGCGGCTCACCAAACTATCTCAAAACTTAGCCAGGCAGGTACCTCTCGACCATTGTATGCTCGTGGCCCTGAATAAGTCTATTTTGTCTCACAAAGAATAGTTGTTGGGCATCATAGTACCATGTTGGCCATCCAAGATACGACTGCTAGGTGAACTCTCTCATGTCATCAATGACCCTCCTCTAATGAGGGATCTTGTGTTGTCTAATGTGTGAAAAAGAGAGTCCTCTCTTGTACCTCTAGATGACTCAGTCATCTGGCTCCATATCAACTAGTCTAACTCATGGGAAGAGCACTGTAATGTGCTCCTAGGCCCAAATGTGGAGCGTGACCCCAACCCCAATGGCTCTACTATCATAGTATGCAAACTCATGTAGATCTCGGTATAGCGAGGCCAACAACACTGGCCCCCACACAAAGAATACCCATTGTTAGACCATCCGCTCCCAGGAAAGTCC